>JAYRCO010000094.1:0-50774 GCA_037042815.1 Ceratobasidium papillatum | reverse complement strand
GAGTCAGCGGTCTGGAACATTCCGTAAGTCACGTGATATAAAATAACCCATAAAAGGAAGTTGTGTCTGAAAAGGCTTGGATAAAATATAGAAAATATAATTAAATGAATATAACCGTGTCAGGTCATGACATGAATGGGGGTTGAGCGGTATCATCACACTGGCTCATCTGAACTTGTAGATCCATGGAGACTGGAGAGGCGTATGTATCCACGCCAGAGTATGTATAGCTTATATAATGAACCGCTTTTCGCAGGAAAACTTGCTAGTATCTGAAGACGGCGTCCCTCAACTAGCTAACTTTGGCTACACCACGCTGCGGGTACACACTCTTCAGTCCACGAACACATGGTCGAAAAGTGACATCTCGTCACGTTGGGCGGTAAGAACACACTGTTGCATAGAACTTAATTCTGACACCATGTATACGGTACATGCAGGCTCCGGAACTTTTCAAAAACACAGCATACAGCGTTCATTCGGACGTGTACGCGCTCGGAATGGTGAGCTCAAACTATATTGCGTCGCCGTCCAACTCACCTCTTCTATCAGACAATACTGGTATATGTTTCGCCGGTCTCATAACATTAGCACGTCTGATTTTACGCTCCAATATAGGAGATCATAACTGGCAAGGTACCGTATGCTGGAAAGGGCGAGCACGCGGTCATGTTCGCTGTAGCGGTCGAGAAAATACACCCTGAGCGTCCAACAGCGGATATCCCAGACGAATTTGAACCAGGCGTGGCGCTGTGGTTCCTGCTCAAGTGGTGCTGGGAGTTTGAGCCGGAGGAGCGCCCAACTGCGATGCATGTGAAACAGGCTGTGGGTTATAGTACCAAGAGCATACACTCCCCATGAGGCTAACGCTTTTCGATTTTAGATGCAGAGGATCGCGAAAGTCGGTCTCAAGCGGTCATAGTAAAGCATAATTGCTCAGAATGATGTTAAATCAAGAATCTATGTATATGTGTCAAAACAGTTCCACGGATATATTTTGATAAATGAGCCTACTCTTGATTATGCTATGCTTGAAGGCTGACGAAGGGATATGAGTATAAACGGGAGAAGTCACCTGAGAATCCAGTAGTTTACGTGAGCCGCATTGGCAGATGCAGGCTATCTGTGAATATTTTGCTGAACCATAGCAAGTATCACAGGGGCTTAGCCACTTTGCAATGAAACGCATACACTCTGTCAGGCGCGAAAGCCGTTCAATTTCTGATTGTTACGGAGTTATCATTATGCGGTGGTGAGTATAAATAGCCATTGACAAAGGTGAAGGATATGCGCTGGTAAAATGTTCAAAACAGGACTGTGAAACGCCTCTCGTTGGGTTCGGCAGCAAGCCAATCGTCGGGCTTATGAGTGATCCTGGAATTCAATTCAAGCTACATTTCTAGACGGTAGAATTATTTCACAATAGTATGAGCTATCTACAGATGCAGCTAGAGTTGTAAATAGAACAAAACCCGACCGAGTCAGGTGGCGCCGAAACGGGGAAAAGAAATGGAAGGAAAGGGACGACAAGAACAACTAGACACCGAGCCAAAAACAATATCAAACATACATTAGTCAAACTCGCGCCTATCCCGGCCAAAACAGAGACACCCGCTTAGACATGTGCCATTGCGTAGCACTTATCGCCACTTTTCTCTTCCATGATCGTCTCTACACAACCAGTGAATCAAGACGTTCCCTCTCACAAGCCACCAAACATAGCGTACTTCAATCACCGCCTATGAAAGAGCCAGAGTACCCATGTAGACCACCGCGGGACAGGTTTTGGAAGTCGTATCTCCGACAAGCTAGTACTATGCGATCGAACCAGGGTGTCGAAGCAGTGGTGAACGGTTCTTCTAGGGTCCTTCTAGCTACCAATTCTGGCGGAGATGAATAAAGCGTGAATCAAGATGTCGATTGAGATCCCAACTGAGTATATAGCGGGGCGACTCGAATGTGGATGAAAAAACCCGGCTGGCTGACTTGGGAGTAAAACCCACATCGCCTAAGGTTGCATCATCGATGTGTTCGTCCCACCAGCAGATTATATCGAAGTGGATATCTCATGTTTTGTCTATTAACTCAGACACATAATCCAGGGAGGGGGGGTCTGGGGAGATATGAGGGATATTTAGTATAGTTGATAACGTACACATGGAGTCACCGTGACCCCAAGCTCTGGGTTCGTCAGCCATATTTCCACCGATACTACATCAAGCTCACCGCTGGTCGAGCCTGCATCTCCATTGCAAGCTTCATCTTTATCATTCCCCCAGATACCACCACCCGTCCCTCTCTCGCTCTTGGTTGTGGTGGATCCCCATTTGTTCGCCGCCGGCTCGCTACACACGCTCGAGTGCGTCGAGACCACTGACCGCTTCAAGTCCACCGTCAGACTGATCGTGTACGGAACGGCCAGCTTTCAGAGCCACACAGCAAAAGGCGAAGTCGTGTCGACCGCTAGAACCTGTCCTAGTGGAGCTACCGCAGTTCGATCCCGCGGCGACAGCCGAGCCCTTTTGTTGGTGGGTGCAAAGCTTACATTGTCGTCAGCAGGTATACCCATATTTATGCAATGAGAATATACCGCGTGCGACCGCCCCACTATGTCAGAAGATCGTCCCAATCCATCCTCAGTGAATGTCTCAGGCACGCGAGCACGCAGCTCTATGGGAAGCCCACTTGGTGCCGCCGTCGTCGAAAACTAGTGTCAAGTAACGCTCAGAGCTCGGAGCCGACGCTCGTCATCCCAGTGCAATGACCCTTGTCGTCGAGTGTGGCGAGACGAAAAGAAACGACCAGCTCGGAGTCAAATTGGGCGTTACGTCATCTGATCTTTGGCATTTGAATGTACCCAAAAGGGCAAATAGATCTGCGCCTCGGCCATAACCACCCAGAACAATATACCGCAACTACAACATATGAACCGATTTTGACGCCATGTCCTACGGCTCAAGGCTATCTGAACCAGCTCCTCTAGCATTACTTCTTTTATCGGGGTGTATATGTTCTCAGTTTGTCCCCAACGGAAATGGCAATCATGCGTGGTGACCTCGTGTTTCTAGCTCCAATCGGCCAGTTCGAGGATCGAAGTGCTTCGGCAATCAAGGTCAAAGTTTAACATCAACGCTCGTACCCTTGCCACTTCTCAACCACCACCACCTTCTTCTCTGGGTGGCGCACTTCCCGTGCCTTTGCTACCTCGCAATATACCACTGTGAAGAGATTGAATAGGAACGCTCTTGGTCGTCACAGTCAGTTGTGTTTCGATCTACGATCCTCTTGGAAAGCCACATAGATACCTCTGTGAGTACATATTGATTCGAGGTCTGCAAGCCTTTATGCAGTCTGTTCTCGTGCGTTGTAGCCAATCATCTAAATAAAACGCAGGTCGAGAAGTGAATAGCCACGAAAATCGATTCAGTATTCAGCGGTGATGATATCACTAATCGACACCTGGAAGGCCAATGATTGTATTTATTCACTCGCAATCTCACCAGATGGAGCGCGCCTTGGGGCTGGCTGCGGATCCACGGCCATGATATGGGACGTGCACACTGGACAAACTACGCTTGGTCCGCTAGAGGGGCACACAGGCGCCGTAATGTCTGTGGCATTCTCACCCGATGGCCGAACCTTCGCAGCTGGCTCATGCGATTATACTATCCGCATCTGGGACACCGAAACGGGTAAACCAGCGCTTGAGCCACTTACTGCACACACCAACTCGGTCTATTCCGTCATATTCTCACATGATGGATGTCTCCTCATATCTGGGTCTTGGGATAACACCATCCGTTGCTGGTACGCACGCACTGGGCAGTCGGTAGGCGAAACGATCACTTGCTACCCGTTTGATGGGGAATTTCCATATGCCCAAAGTCGCGGACATGACGTATAAATGTGTCACAAATACTCCACAATTCTTGAGTGGAGCGTTCTGATTCAGGGACGCAAACATAGCGCGATTTTCTTTCATCAGGTCGGGCCCGATCTCAGGGTCTTGTGTGGGCGCGGTTTTTGGAGCCGCGGCGCGCCATGTTTTGACATTTTTAGCACATCATGAGAGCCTCCGCCAGAGTTATCTCAAATGTAATTAAATGATATAATCGCGGTCTTTGTTTGCTTATTACTTCAAACGTGGTGGCTATTCACTCGTATGGAATTTGCATATAAGAATTGCGATTTCCGCACTTGGACAAGTCTCTTCTGAATCGCGAACATACTAGGAATTCCAGTCACTCAAATTTGCACATATGACCGGGAAGGCGGTTTTTCCTAGCGTCATGTAGAAAAACAGGATAAAATGGGCGTACAGTGGATTCAAGGTAATAGGCCCGTGCTATCAGTTGCCATTTCAACTGATGGCGGGAGGATCTATGGTGGATCCAGAAACGGAAACATCAGGGCATATGACGCAGCCACCGGATCTATGCTTTTTGAATGTTGCGGCCATACTGATTGGGCGAGGTCGATAGAACTATCGCCAGACGGTCTTCGTGTGGCATCTGCGTCCGATGATCGTACCGTTCGCATATGGGACTGTGCAACAGGCCATGCCATCGGGGACCCTCTAGCGGGACACTCAGACTATGTCCATTCAGCAGTGTTCTCGCCTGACGGCAAGTACATTGCTTCTGGGTCGCGCGACAAAACGGTGCGCATATGGGATGCGGATACGGGCGCTTTGCGAGGTGATCCATTGAATAGTCATGCTGGGGAGGTTCAAGCAGTTGCTTTCACTCCCGACGGCACCCGCCTGATCTCCGGTTCATCTGATTGCACCATCAAGACCTGGGATGTACGCGAACTTGGTATGCAAACAGACACCCTTAACAGATACACGTCGAAGGAACCGCCAGAACTAGAACCAGTGAACGCAAGCGCAACGGTAAAGTGCTCTACTTTCCCTGCAGTTTCGCGCTATCCTAACCTCAAACATGACCATAACAGACTCCTGACAATATTGTCTCGCTCCTAGAAGCCCGAGGCTGCATGAACATGACGGATCAGCTTGACCAGTCGACCTGCGGTACCTATCCTATCTCGTCTGGCGGCTTGGGCGACTTATACCGATGCAAGCTGAAGAACGGAACCGAAGTGGCAGTGAAAACTATGAGACTGTGCCTTCGATCGAGTGAACAAAACCAAGAGTATCTAGACGTTAGTGGTCGCTCTTCCAAATATACTAAACACTCATCATCCTATAGCATACGACGCAAGAGATGCAAAAATGGGCACAATGTCGACATCCGAACGTGCTACAGATCCTGGGACTAGCGATGCTACGAGATGAGATTGGGATAGTTACAAAGTGGCAGCCGAAGGGAACTCTGCCTCGCTATCTTGAGCAACATGCGGGTGTAAACCGGTGTGTTATGGTCAGTCTAGCAAACCTTCAGCCCATATCCATCTGATTTTTCATCGCGTTGAATTGTGAACAGAGCAGCCAGATTGCAGAAGGGCTGGCTTATCTGCACGACTCAGGAGTGGTAAGTTCCCTTTGAGGCTTGAATGGGGGTTGAGCGGTATCATCACACTGGCTCATCTGAACTTGTAGATCCATGGAGACTGGAGAGGCGTATGTATCCACGCCAGAGTATGTATAGCTTATATAATGAACCGCTTTTCGCAGGAAAACTTGCTGGTATCTGAAGACGGCGTCCCTCAACTAGCTAACTTTGGCTATACCACGTTACGGGCGCATGCTCTTCAGTCCACGAACACATGGTCCAAAGGTGACATCTCGTCGCGCTGGGCGGTAAGAACACACTGTTGCATAGAACTTAATTCTGACACCATGTATACGGTACATGCAGGCTCCGGAACTTTTCAAAAACACAGCATACAGCGTTCATTCGGACGTGTACGCGCTCGGAATGGTGAGCTCAAACTATATTGCGTCGCCGTCCAACTCACCTCTTCTATCAGACAATACTGGTATATGTCTCGCCGATTTCACATACATTAGCACTTCTGACTTACTTTATGCTCCAAAACAGGAGATCATAACTGGCAAGGTGCCGTATTCTGGAAAGGGAGAGCACGCGGTCATGTTCGCTGTAGCGGTCGAGAAAATACACCCTGAGCGTCCAACGGCGGATATCCCAGACGACTCTGAGCCAGGTGTGGCGCTGTGGTTCCTGCTCAAGTGGTGCTGGGAGTTTGAACCGGAGGAGCGCCCAACTGCGATGCATGTGAAACAGGCTGTGGGTTATAGTACCAAGAGCATACACTCCCCATGAGGCTAACGCTTTCCGATTTTAGATGCAGAGGATCGCGAAAGTTGGTCTCAAGCGGTCATAGTAGAAGACAATTGCTTAGAACAATGTAGAATCAAGTATTGAAGTATATGTGTCAAAAAAGTCCCACGGATATATTTTGATATATGAGCCTGCTCTTGATTATGCTGTGCTTCAAGGCTGACGAAGGGTATGAGTATAAATGGGAGAAGTCACCTGAGAATCCAGTAGTGTACGTGGGCCGCATTGACAGATGCAAGCTATTTGTGATTATTTTGCTGTACTAAAGCAGGTATCACAGGGGCTTAGCCACTTTGCAATGAAACGCATACACTCTGTCAGGCGCGAAAGCCGTTCAATTTCTGAGTATTACGGAGTTGTCATTATGCGGTGGTGAGTATAAATAGTCATTGACAAAGGTGAAGGATATGCGCTGGTAAAATGTTCAAAACAGGACTGTGAAACGCCTTTCATTGGGTTCGGCAACAAGCCAATTGTCGGGCTTATCGGGTGATCCTGGAATTCAATTCAAGCTACATTTCTAGACGGTAGAATTATTTCACAATGGTGTGAACTATCTACAGATGCAGCTATAGCTGTAAATAGAACAAAACCCGACCGAGCCAGGTGGCGCCGAAACGGAGAAAAGAAACGGAAGGATAGGGGAGACAAGAAGAAGCAGACACCGAATCAAAAACGATACCAAACATACATCAGTTAGACTCGCGCTTATCCCGGCCAAAACAGAGATGCCCGCTTAGACATGTCCCATTACGTAGTACTTATCGCCATTTTCCTTTTCCCTCATCAACGGCCGTTGAATCACGACTTTCCCCCTCACAAACCACCGATCATCACGTACTTCAATCACCGCCTATGCAGGAGCCAGGGTATCCATATAGATCACTGGGGGAAGGTTTCGGTAGTCGTATCTCCAACAAGCTAGAACTGCACCATTGAACCAGGGTATCCAAGCAGTGGTGCACGGCTCTTCTAGGGACCTTCTAGCTAGCAATTATTGCAGACGTGAATGAAGCGCTGGTCAAGATGTCGATTGAGATCCCAATTGAGAACATAGCGGGGCGACTCGAATGTGGATAAAAAACCCGGGCTGGTTGACTCGCGAGTAAAACCCACATTGCCTAAGGTTGCATCGACGATGTGTTCATTCCACCAGAAGACTATATCGAAGCGGATATTTCATGGTTTGTCAATTAAACCCAGGGACATGATCTGGAAAGGGGATGTTCGGGGATGAGTGATATCCAGTATAGCTAATAACGCACGCGTAGAGCCATCGTGACCCCGAGCTCTGGGACCATGAGCCATATTTCCACCAATACTACTTGAAGCTCACTGTTGGTCGAACCTGTATCTCCATTGCAAGCTCATCTTGACCATTCCCTCAGATACCACCACCCATCCCTCCCTGTTCTTGGCTGTGGTGTATCCGCATTCGTTCGCCGCCAGCTCGCTACACACACGCGAGTGCACCGAGGCCGCCGACCGCTTCCAGTCGGCCTTCGAACTGATCGTGTACGGCACGGCCAGCTATCAGAGTCGCATAGCAAAATGCGAAGTCATGTCAACCATTAGAACCTATCTCAGTGGAGCTACCGCAGTTCAATCTCGCGACGACAGCCGAGCCCTTTCGTTGGTGGATGTAAAGGTGACATCGGCATCAGCAAGAAAAATCGAGTCTATGTAACGAAAACCTACCGTGTGCGACTGCCCCACTATCTTAGAGTGTCGTCCCGTCCGTTCTCAGTGAAAGTATCAAGCACGCGAACACGCAGCTGCATTGGAAGCCCACTCGGTGTCGCCGTCGTCGAAAGCTAGTGTGAAGTAACGCTTAGAGCTCGAAGCCCGCGTTTGGCATCCCAGTGCAATGACCCTTGTTGCCGAGTGTGGCGAGAAGAAAAGAAACGACCAGCTCTCGGAGTCAAATCGGACGTTACGTCGTCTGGTCTTCGGCATCTGAATGTACCCAAAAGGGCAAATAGATCTACGCCTCGGCCATAACCACATAGAAGAATGTACCGCAACTACAACATATGAACCAGTTTCGATGCCATGTACTACGGCTCAAGGCTATCTGAACCAGCTCCTCTAGCATTACTTCTTTTATCGGGGTGTATATGTTCTCAGTTTGTCCCCAACGGAAATGGCAATCATGCGTGGTGACCTCGTGTTTCTAGCTCCAATCGGCCAGTTCGAGGATCGAAGTGCTTCGGCAATCAAGGTCAAGGTTTAAGATCCACGCTCGTACCCTTACCACTTCTCAACCACCACCTTCTTCTCTAGGTAGCGCACCTCCCGTGCCTTTGCTACCTCGCAATATACCACTGTGAAGAGATCGAATAGAAACGCTCTTAGTCGTCACAGTCAGTTGTGTTTCGATACAGAATCCTCTTGGACAGCCACATAGATACCTCTGTGAGTACATATTGATTCGAGATCTGCAAGCCTTTATGCAGACTGTTCTCGTACGTTGTGGCTAATTGCGCCACATAAAACGCAGTTCGAGAAGTGAATAGCCACAAAAATCGATTCGGTATTCAGCGGTTATGATATCACTAATCGACACCTGGAAAGCCAATGATTGTATTTATTCACTCGCAATCTCACCAGATGGAGCGTGCGTTGGGGCTGGTTGCGGATCCACGGTCACGCTATGGGACGTGCACACTGGACAGACTACGCTTGGTCCGCTGGAGGGGCACACAAGCATCGTGCTATCTGTAACATTCTCACCAGATGGCCGCACCTTCGCAACTGGCTCACAAGACAAGACTATCCGTATCTGGGATACCGAAACGGGTAAACCAGCGCTTGAGCCACTTACTGCACACACCAACTCGGTCTATTCCGTCATATTCTCACATGATGGATGTCTCCTCATATCTGGGTCTTTGGATAACACCATCCGTTGCTGGTACGTACGCACTGGACAGTCGGTAGGCGAAACGATTCAAGGTAATAGGCCCGTGCTATCAGTTGCCATTTCAACTGATGGCGGGAGGATCTATGGTGCATCCAGCAACGGACACATCACAGCATATGACGCAGCTACCGGATCTATGATTTCTGAGTTTCGAGGTCATACGGACTACGTTAGGTTGATAGGACTATCACCGGACGGTCGTCGTATGGTATCTGCGTCCGATGATCGTACCATTCGGATATGGGACAGTGCAACAGGGCATGCCATCGGAGATCCTTTAGTGGGACACTCAAACCAGGTCCATTCAGCAGTGTTCTCGCCTGACGGCAAGTACATTGCTTCTGGGTCGCTTGATAAGACAGTGCGGATAGGGGATGCGGAGACGGGTGCTTCGTGGGGCAATCCACTGAGTAGTCATACCGGGTATATTCGTGCAGTTGCTTTCACTCCTGACAGCACACGCCTGATCTCCGGATCACATGATTTCACCATCAAGATCTGGGATGTATGCGAACTCAGTATACAAACAGACACCCTCAACAGACACACGTCGATGGAACCGCCAGATTTAGAACCAGGGAGTGCAAGCTCAACGGTAAAACCCTCTACTTCCTCGTAGTTTCGCGCTATCCTAATCTCAAACATGGCCATAACAGACTCGTGACAATGTTGTCTCGCTCCTAGAAGCCCGAGGCTGCACAAACATGACGGATCAGCTTGACCAGGCGACCTGCAATGCATATCCTATCTCATCTGGCGGCTTGGGCGATACATACCGATGCAAACTGAAGAACGGGACCGAAGTGGCAGTGAAAACGATGAGACTATGTCTTCGATCGAATGAACGAAACCAAGAGTATCTAGAAGTTAGTGGTCGTTCTTCCGAGTAAACTGGACGCTCATCATTCTATAGCACACGGCGCAAGAGATGCAAAAATGGGCACAGTGTCGACACCCTAACGTGTTACAGATCCTGGGACTAGCGATGCTACGAGATGAGATTGGAATGGTTACAAAATGGCAGCCGAACGGAACTCTACCACAATATCTGAAGCAGCACCCAGATGCAGATCGGTACACCATGGTGAGTATCTGGAGCCACAGTCAATTTTCATGTGGGTCATCCAAGAAATCACTTTGGGGATAGAGTATCGATATAGCTGCGGGTCTGTCGTGTCTGCATGAGTCTGGGGTGGTGAGTAGCTTATGGGGTTTCTATCGTGGCACAAAGAAGTGACGTCCCTGGCATTTCAAACCACAGGTTCACGGCAACCTGAAAGGCGTACGTGGGTATCTTACAACTCACATATGTTCGATGCTCAACGTGACGCTGTAGGAAAACGTGTTCATATCTGAAGAAGGTGTTCCTCAGCTTGCTAATTTCGGCCACACGACGTTGCAAACATATGCTCTTCGGTTCACACAGACATCAACCAAAGGGGTGATCTCGTCGCGCTGGGCGGTGCGTGTTCATTGTGAATAGACATGAACCTTGACTCGATGAGTTTTGTTTATATAGGCTCCAGAGCTGTTCAAAGATACTCTATGCAGCACTGGGACGGACGTGTATGCTCTGGGAATGGTGCGCTTACCTAAAAACATTCTACTTTGTGAGAACTAACTTCCCGGATTAGACAATATTGGTAAAAATGATCCTCCGTGAGCCTGTTTTGGCGGCTCTGACCTTGCATTTTGCCACAGGAGACTATAACTGGTGACGTTCCGTATGCTGGAAAGGGTGAACATGCGGTACTATTCGCCGTAGCGGTTGAGAAGACGTGTCCCGAGCGCCCAACGGCACATATCCCGGAGGACTCTGAGCAAGGAACGTCCTTGTGGTTCTTGCTCAAGTGGTGCTGGGAGATTGAACCGGAGGAACGCCCGACTGCGGCTGATGTGACGAACATCGTGAGCGAACTAGTCAAAGTATGACCTACTTAGTAGTCTAAAGACATATCTTTGCAGATGAGAAGAGTCAAACGGTTAGGTTTGAAGTGAGGGCACTTTGATACGGCTGAGGGATAAAGCAAGTTGGAACTACTTGTCATTGAACAAATTGTCTGTACATTTGATGAACAAAGTTGGTGTAAAATCTATCACGGTCGAGGGATACTACAGCGAGGTATTCAAAGGATTATTGCTGTTTCCAATATTCCTTGCTAAACAAAAAATCCAAGGCCTGAGCGCCAAAACACACATCCGAGTACCGCACACGCAAAAAGCGAAGTTATCGTACATGGTGTATACCATTGGAATCGCCTCGCTGAGGCGAGTGTGACTGTGTATATGAAATTTTAATACAATATGTTTTGGATGCATACATGAGGATAAGGGGGTATACAGGGAGTCAAGCTCCTTGCAAGATAAGTACTAAAAATCTGTAAGAGCAGAAGTATCATTTACATACCTGAGAACTACTATGCAAGTTATGGGATAAATAGCCTACTTTACCGATGAGTAGCACCCGAGATATGGGAGGGAAATGTCGGCGCTTACGAATTTTGCGTTCCATTCTGGGTGCTACTCATCGGCAAAGTAGGCTACTTATCCCATAACTTGCATAGTAGTTCTCAAGTATGTAAATGATACTTCTGCTCTTACAGATTTTTAGTACTTATCTTGCAAGGAGCTTGACTCCCTGTATACCCCCTTATCCTCATGTATGCATCCAAAACATATTGTATTAAAATTTCATATACACAGTCACACTCGCCTCAGCGAGGCGATTCCAATGGTATATACCATGTACGATAACTTCGCTTTTTGCGTGTGTGGTACTCGGATGTGTGTTTTGGCGCTCAGGCCCTGGATTTTTTGTTTGGCAAGGAATATTGGAAACAGCAATAAGAGTATTAAATAACTGCGTAGGAAAACACTAAGTAACGCGCACATCGAGGAATTTTCCCGAGTTCGGTATGGTGTGTTGAGATCGCCTGGTATAGTAACCTCGCGCTCAGCTTTTGATGTTATATGTTTTCCCATGCTGATGATATGCACGTTTCTCTTTTGATGATCTTTTCTTACTGTTTGATATCATCTACTCCCGTACCTTCCATATTTGGTTTTCTCTGGTGCATACATGTATATATGCCTGAGTACTCTGTAGCTAGACTACAACATGAACAAGCCCCTACTCATCTCTTATCCTTTACTCAATATATGCCCCTTTACTTTGCTTCCTAAACACTAACAACCTTTATAAATTAAGTGCTGAATTTCTATCTCAATTAATTCCTGACAGGGTATACGCCTCCACTCTGAAACTCAAATGGGCTTGGTCGATTGCTCGCTTTTGTCTCTGACCGGTTGAACTCGCCAAACCATATTCTGCTATAGTTGGCTAATGATATTGAGGCTGAGACAAATTGCCACCCTTCGCTCAGAAGCCTTTGACACGCTAGACAATAACAATGATAATTGGGGAGCTTACGCGATCTAAAATGTTCCTAAGCATCTTTTAATCGGAAGGAAGCAGTGACATACCAGCCAAATGCTACTAACCCGGTCGCGATGAATATCCAAACTCCTTGAATACGAGGCAATCTTCCTTCATTCATATGATACAAAAACAAACCTTGAAGTAGGTAAGCGATTAATTTGAGAGCGCTGTTTTGTGAACTAACTCCAGAAAAGCTGCCGAATTGCAGCTACATGTAGCCGGGTCAAAATTGCTATCACGCATACAGTATTGTCAGATTACACTCAAAGATTTAAGTATTTTTGGTTGGTAAATCCTCTCGTATCAAGCCTTTCAGGAAGGGGAAGATTAAAGAACTGCCGCATATTTGGCTTACTCTTTCCCTTTTCCTTGACACAAGAGCCTGGTCACCGGATGTATGCGAACCCAGCTTTCTGTCTTCAGAGTTCGGAGTTTATTCAAGAATCATAGCGATAATCTCGTTAGCTCCATAGTGTACTGATTGGATTTTGTGCCTTCTCATTGGTATTTCTCAAGGTGGTTCTGTCCATTCGGCATCGTACCATCATATTTTCTGAGATTAGTAACGTACAGCCCGGTGCTCATCTAGCGAACTTCACACACTAATTTCAGCCGGTACGAGATATGTAACGTTTTACAGTAAGTGCGATGCCGAGTCAACTAAATAAGTCCAGCTCCATTGCAAAAAAGTGGTACGAGTTCACAAAATCAGTACATTCTTGGTAGCCCGACCGAATCTCTCCGGCGTGGCGTACCTCACAAACCCGATCACACAGATCATGGATGAGGCTAGATATCAGATAAGATGGTACGATATCTAATTTTATTTCGTCTTTCATCGCCTATAACTACGTCCCAACTACAGCTGTGTCAATCATCCTCCTCCCGTCGATTGAATCATATGAGAGATTCATTTTGCGATACAATTCTTATTATTCTCATTATGACACTGAGCACAGTTGCAGTACAGAATGTCCTTATTTTGGGAGCGTCCTACGGCGGTAAGCTTGTTTACCAATATACCCATTTGAGATCACGGTAAAATTATTTCACGGCTGGCAGGCGCAAGAGCTGCGAGGTTGTTAGCTGAAGGACTCCCACAAGGATATCGTGCAGTCGTCCTTGAGCGGAACAGGTAAGTCCTCAAGTTGGTTCAATTATCATATAATCTCATGCTTGTTTAGCCATGCGAACCGTACGCCAGTCTATCACGTGGGGGGGAATATAAATTGAATATGACCCACCACAGATCTGTACGTCCTGCCACGATATGCTGTCATTTCAGGATATGAAGACAAAGCATGTACGTTTTCTCTCCGCCGTCTGATATATGTCCGCTCATCTTCCGGCATTTAGTCGTACCCTATACCGGACTTTTTGGGCCACCCACTTCATCCAGCCCACACATCATCATACATGGCACCATCACACGTCTAGAACGGCATCGAATAACTTACAGCCCAGCATTGTACGAGCAGAACGGAAATGACACAGAAGAAAGGACGCTAGAATTTGCTTACGCCGTATACGCGCTCGGAGCACGGCTTCCAGCTCCTATCGACCTCTGGGGCTTAAACAACGTCTTCGATGAGCCCAAACTGGCAGCCAAGTCGGCCAATCTGGATTCGATCAAGCAAGACGTTTGCCTAGTCGAGGTTGGGACCAAGCGAGGTGGCTTCACATGGCTTCAGAAAGCGCAGAAGCGACTCGCGAGTGTACGAAGTGTCCTGGTTGTTGGAGGCGGAGCTCTAGGTATTCGTACGTCCCATTTTAACTCTGACATCATTCATAGGCCTAACCAACTAGTAGAATTTGCCACGGATTTGAAGGACGTGTATCCGTCAAAGAGTGTTACATTATTGCACTCGAGGGAGAGGTTACTGCCGAAGTTTGCTCAGGGCATGCATGACGAGAGTAAGTTCCATGTTGTCTTCTTCTCTCGATGTCTGTTGAGTGCGGTTGGAACTAGTCAACAGGACCATGTCAGATTTCGGGATCATGGCTCTCCTAGGCCAACGGCTCGATCTCCGCACGACCTTCCCGGAAAACGCAGAGTACAACGAGCGTGGAGAACGAATCGTTCGAACCATTTCAGGACGACCTGTAGCAGCAGATATGATCGTATGCCTTCTTGCTCATCCAAGTGGTAGAGATCTAACACCATGGGCATAGCTACTATGCACGGGTCAGTATCCAAACACAGACCTAGTTCAAAAGTTGGCGCCCGACGTGGTGGATCAAGAAACGGGTTTGATTCGGGTATTACCTAGTTTACAACTAGATTGGTCCAGAGGTGCGAACAGCAACCAAGCAGTGCTAGAGGATTACGGCGAAGACCTATCGCACATTTTTGCAATCGGAGACGCGGCGGATGCGTTTGGTGCGATCAAGGCGGGTCACACTGCATGGTTCCAGGTTTGCGTAACGTGTTGAGAAATGAGGCGTTGTACTAAGTCCTTGAGTAGGGAGAATTAGCAGCCAAGAACATTCTTACACTCATTGAATCCAAGTCCAGCCGTTTGGAAGAGTACAAGCCAGGGAGCCCGGGGATCAAGGTCTCGCTCGGGAGGAGGCGTTATGTGATTCAAAGTGGGGTGGAGAAGGAGGTTAGGATGGCAGAAGATGGAAAGGATGATCTAGATGCTGCTGGAGTATGGCCGTTTTGGGGAGCGAGCTATGATAAGGATAAAGACAAGTAGGGGTTGGGTGTGAGATCTCGATTAGCTCTTTTGAAGATATTCAATAATTCATAGCATATCCGCGGCGCGCTTGCTGTTATATCGAAACGAGACTAATATCATCTTCAGTTGGTGGCTGCAAAGCTTCAAGAAACAAAGTTCTGGTCGTGGGTGCTCTCAGGTTTTGGCATCAGTGAATTATGTAATACCTATCTTTGACAAACAAGTGACAATACTCCTAGCTACGAGTGGCCGCTTCAATCAAGCATAGTCATAGATTTCGTTCTATCCTAAGTGTATGCATCAATCCTCCTATGATCCTATCTGAATAGTCTCAGTACCAGGTCTGTTATGACTTCGATTAATGCCGACTCCGCAGATAATTTTGGTGGGCCGAACACAAGCACATCTACCATGGAAAGTGCCCACCACACCAATGATATGACTCGAGCTTCTCTGCCGAATCGCGCTAAAGACATCAAAATAGCTGAGTCTTGTGTTTCAATTCGCAAATTCAATAGTTGACCGCGCCATTTTACTCCTATGTTGATCGCCCAAGCCAGGCTTTCAATTCTTCTATAGACTTCTTTGAGATATGTTGTTAGGTTCTATCAGCAGAACCTGGGGCCCGAAATTAAATTACTGAACAGTTCGATGGTGCTTATCCTAGCACTAGTGGCTTAGATGAATGCGTATCTCACTTCATCTTATGCCCCGTAATTCTGTAGCTATTTATGCTTCAATTATTTTAAGAGTTTGAAGACGATCTTATTCTCCGACCGTTCGTCGTGTATCTATCGCTCAGTCGCGTGGCAGCGCGTGTGTATCGATGAGAGATAATAATATATCATAATTTTACACGCGCTAATGGCACAGGTAGAGAGGAACTAAACCGTCGTCCCGACCGGTGAAGGTGGGGGAAGCGAAGCGACGGGTGAGACCGGGGCGCCGAGACATGAGCAAGCTCGTGGGTCGGTGGGCCAGACCGGACGACGGATGTCGGGAGGCGAAAAGGGCAGGAGGGAGGGAAAGAGAGGATGTTACAATTATGGAGTATATTGTATGAATTTGTGTGATTTTTTCTATTCCTTGATAGTTACCTTTGTAAATGAGTATTCGAGTATGTAGAGGATGTTGGGCGGGAAGACAAAGGAAAAGCGACGCGACGTGACGTATAGTGTGGACGTCGACGAGAGGAAAAGAGGGCCACGTGATGGGATCTATGGCCACGCCACGAGCCACTAAACGGCCCTGCGCATAAGACTGGACTGTATGCCTCCGCAAGCTGCGACATACAGCCCCTATAGTTGAAACTAATCCAGAGGAGAATAGTATGCTGGACCTACAAGATATGATTGACTGGAGAGAGCTGCATACGAGCCTGCACTCCGAAGTGAATGCTGACTTTAGCCGCAAGAATGCTGGTTATATTATTACCATGCTTAGGGCGGTCCCACAAGCGCACCCCGCAAGCGTGCTTCGCAATCATAATATATGCACACCACATCAAACCGAACACCAATGTGGTATCAAGCAATCTTAATGATCGATATTGAACAGACGCACTCCTTTCAATTCGAAGCCAGTCTACTAAAACCGTTTATCAGTCCTTTGCGAGTTCATTGCCATGAATTCAGTGCACTTCTGCTGTTTCGAAGAAGTAAATCGAGAATTTACTCAAACACGGGATGGAACCAAACCTTCTACCAATCGGGTTCAAGCAGAACGCCCACCGGACCGACGGACAGGCACAGCAGAGCGCTGCAGGTGCGCCGTGTGAAGGACAGATGTGAAGAGAAACTGCCGAGGACGGCAAGCCAACCCATCGAAAAAACCCATATGAGAAAACACAAGGTTACGTCTGGATAAAGCAAGCTGCCCGAGGAGACCGGCGTGGATTTTCTCAAGATAGCGACAGGAGCACATGCCCACCCCGATCCGTATCCGATGCGACCGGAAGTATCATTCTTCGCCCAAGAATAAAGCTCGACCTCCCCCGAGTCCGCTGGGCAAACGGATGACCGACCCCCCAAAGTTGGAAATGTCACAGATAGAGACGTGTAAAGCGTCAATAACGTGTGTGCTCAGCACGACGCTCGGGACAGCCGTCCCAGTGCTCGTGTTGTTCATATCACTCTTGCGCGTACTTGGCCTTCGTGCGCCCAAGTTCGCCATATTCCACGAATTTGTTTGTGCGTTACCATGCCCAAAAGACAAAAAGACAAAAAGAAAAAGCTAAAGACTATCTCATTTAAACAGCCCAAGAGACCGTTGAAGCCGTCGAAGCCGAAGATAAAACAAAACCCGCCTCGGCATCGGATGCAGATATCGTGCCGACCGAACAAACTCGACTGCTGCCACCGACAGCCGATCAAGCCCGCCCAAAACTGAAACCGAAAAACTGGCGTCAACTCCTTCTGGCGCTCATCGCCGTTCCCGAAATCGTCATTTCGACCAGTCTCTTGGTCCAGCACGCAACCGGAAAAATACACGTGTTCCAGGTCGCGACGTCCTCGATTCGCCTGGGTTCCTGGGTCTACGCCGTCCTTCGGCCTTGGCTGGCTCCAAGTTGTGTGCCGTATTATGATTTGCTTACTTTGTACACTGCGTATTTTCTGGCCGGATGTGTGTTGTTATATGACCGTTGGAATAATCCGGTGTTTATTGCGGATATCACGTTGACGCTAATCGGAATCATGGCAATCGTCACAATGCCGTTGCGTGTTGCCGGAAAGCCAGAAGCTGACGCCGAGGTACGCCAAGCCAAACCCAGAGTGTGGCGTCTGATTCTAATAAATCAAATCTTACAGGGTCGGCTCCCCGCACTCGAAGACTACTGCACTCTAATCGAGTGGATGACGTTCTCTTGGGTCAGCCCGTTGATATCGATAGGAGCGAGCAAAGCCCTTGAAGAAAATGATGTGTGGCAGCTAAGCCGCGAGATGCGAACCAAAGTGTTGATGAGACAATTCTTGAGACTCAAGTGTGTATCAATTGAAATCCGTGCGAAACGAGCGAAGACTGATATTAAAACAAAACAACCATAGGCGTTCCTCGCTCTTGCGCAGGTTGCTGGTCGCAAACGGGAGAGATATGTTCCTAGATATGATCCTGACCGTTAGTCATTTGTTCCAAATTCAGATCGGGTGTAATAGAGCTGACATGTTTGTGCTTATTTAGTTCGCTTGTGCTATACTCGACTTTGCTCCACCCATCTTCTTGAATCTCATTCTCCGAGCTCTATCATCTGACTCCACCTCGACCTCGCCTCTCTCGGCACTTGATTCCTATGCAACCTACACGATCGATGTCGTCACTTCCTCATCTCCCTCTGCCTCCCGCCGACCGCTCCAACGCTCGGATGCATACCTCCTAGCTCTTGCAGCATGCGTCTGCCAGCTCCTCAAATCCCAGGCTGCTCTTCAGCACCTCTATTTTGGACGCAGAGCTTCAGTCAGGATCAAGGCCGAGCTCGTAGCGAGCGTATACGAAAAAGCCCTCAGGAGGAAGGATGTTTTAGGATCAGTTTCGAAGAAGGGTCAAGAGGCTGAAGGAGCTGATGCAGGAAAAATTGTCAGTCTCATCGCCGCGGATGCGGAGTGGGTTGCGAGATTTGTTACGTTCGGTCAGGTGGGTATTTGGTCTTCCCGGCCCTCTCTTGATACTCATCTGGTTCTTGTTGTAGTTCATATACGACGCCCCCGTCAGCGCCATTCTCGCCTGCGTTCTTCTCTATCAACTTATGGGCTGGACCGCATTCGCTGGATACATTGCTCTCATCCTCACCCTCCCATTCAACAACTATTTCGTTCGCCAAGCAAATACCCTTCAAAAATCTGTCTCCACCGCTCGAGACATCCGTATCCGTGCCCTCAACGAAGCCATTTCCTCCATCAAATTCATCAAGTTCTCCGCATGGGAATCTCGCTGGACATCTCGCGTGCTTGCCTTTCGGGAGGTCGAACTGGGATGGCTATGGAAGCTGAAGCTCAATAATTTCTTCATGGAGCTGGTTTGGGCACAAGGCCCCGTTTTAGTAGCGGCCATTGGGTTCAGCTGCTTCACGCTCATAGCGAAGAGGGAGTTGGGCGTTGAGATTGCATTCCCTGCATTGAGGATCTTGGAGATTTTGAGTCAAAGCTTGGGTGTTTTGCCAATTACTGTCGCTTCGTACGTTTCTCGTTCTTTCGCTTTCATTTGTGTTGACGCAAGACTGACTCGCACTTCCGACTTGAAAGGGCAATTCGTACACTGGTCTCGCTCGAGAGGATCGACAAGTATCTCAACGAAGAAGATGTTCCCGATTTTATTTCCTCACTCAAACGGGAAGTTTCACCCCCACACGTCGGCGTAGATACCCGGCTAGGGTGCAACAACGGTCAATTCCGGTGGCCTACCTCCTCGTCTTCCCCTACCGAATCAAAGAAACCTGCTCCGAAGAAGCCGGCTCTTTGGCAACGAGTGCTTATATTTTTGAGACTGCGCAAGGCGGTACCGGAGATCAAGGTTCAAGAAGCGCAAACAGAAGGGGATGAAGAACGGCCGTTCGAGCTGTCGGATATCAGTGTTGTGTTCCCCGAAGGTGTTCTGAGTGTTATATTTGGACCAACTGGGTGTGGAAAGTCGTCTCGTGAGTCTCGTTGCTTCCTCATGATTTGGATGATACTAAAGACTTTTTTACAGTTCTGGCTGCAGTTTTAGGCGAGATGGATTGCCTTAGAGGAGAGGTGTATCTGCCGAAAGAGCCGACGAGGGTCGATCCGAAGACGGGACTGCGGATGGGTGTCAGTTATTGTGCGCAACAACCTTGGCTGGAGCATAGTGAGCCACTATTTACTAAATCTATACAAACCGAGGTACTCATTGCGTGTCCGTCCTAACAGAGTCAATCAAAGATAACATGTAAGTTTGGTCCGTCCGAATAGAAATAGCGGCTAATAATTGGATTTATGATAGCCTTTTCGGTTCTCTATTTGAGAAAGAACGATACGAGGCTACGATTGCGGCTTGTGCATTGGGACCGGACCTGGCGATTTTCGAAGATGGAGATGAAACTGTATGTTGCTTTTCCTATCACTGTCCAGTCGTTCGCGTATTGAAGGTTGCTCGTAGGAAATCGGCGAGAAGGGAGTTTCTCTTTCGGGCGGTCAGAAAGCCCGCGTAGCGCTTGCGAGGGCTGTATATGCGCGTACTCAAGTTGTTCTATTGGATGATGTCCTCTCTGGTACGTCCCATTCTCACTGCTTGCTCGTTTGTTTTTTATCAATACACTCTCAGCTGTCGACTCTCACACCGCCGAACACATCGTCCACCGTTGTCTCCTTGGACCTCTCATGAAACACCGGACGGTTGTGCTGATTACCCATCACGTCGAGCTCGTCTTTCCTGCCGCAGGATGGATTGTCCGACTCAAAGAAGGACGGATCGAGGCTCAAGGAAGCGTGGAGACTGTTAGAGAGAGTGGGATGCTACCGATTGGTGATGGCAAGGCAGGCCTGAAAGAATGGAAAGTCGAGGAAGAGGAGAAGAAAGTCGAGGAGAAAAAGGTTGAAGAAGAGAAGAAATCTGCAAGAAAGTTGGTCGAGGATGAGAAGAAGAGCGTGTACGTGCATTCTTTTCCATTAAATGTTTTAATATGGGTTCTGATTGAGGCGTAGTGGGTCGGTCAAAAGTCAGGTTTATAGGACATATCTAGCAGCAGCGTCGTATTGGTTGTTCGGGCTCTTGGTTTTGTTGTTGGCTCTGGATCAAGTTGGCGAGTACGATCTCCTCTGACTATATCTTTGTCTCAACCTTGCGATTCTTTACAGTACAACTTGCGCAGAAGTTTTGGTTCAAACGTGAGCAATCCCGATCCGATGACTAAGCGCACAAATGCTAACGCGACTTCTCCAGACTGGAGCGAGAGCTATGAACCTAAGACGTCAGACGCTCATTGGTACGATTTTGGGTTTCCGTCGGCTACTCAAAATGTTGTTCCATATCTTCTGGTTTACATTGGACTTCGTGAGTCGTTTTATCAATACTCGAACTTTTTCTCATGCCATGAACCGGTATTTCAGAGGCTACAATTTCACTGGTCAGCGTTCTAGGTCAAGTTCCAACCATCTGGTCAACCTTGCGCGCATCTCGGATGCTTTACGAGAAAATGCTCCATTCCGTGATACGTTCCCCCACTCGGTTCTTCGACACAACACCGTCAGGTAGAATTCTGAATCGGTTCAGGTGAGTATTTCGCTTCTTGGTACGATCGATCCGAACTAATCTGGCTCCACGACCTTTCTAGCAAAGGTTCGCTATTTAATTACAGATGATATTCGACTACTAATACATACGCGTAAACAAGATGTCGATATGATTGACGGCGGTGCGTGACAGTAAACGCCAACAGCAATCAGTCTACTAAAACCCGGCTGATCAGGTCTTCAAAGCTATATGATCCAAGTTCTGACTCAAGTTTTAGCACTCACAATTTCTGTCGCAACGATTGCATATGCGGTTCCGTACTTCATCGTCCCAGCTATTATTATCGCGTACCTTCATGTTTGGTTCTCCAATGGATACGTCACGGCGTCTCGTGATCTGCGTCGCATCGAATCAAACACTCGGTCACCTATTATCTCTGGGTTTGGAGAACTGATAAATGGGATAGTGACTGGTGAGCCTTCCTGGATGAACATAAATGCAAAGATCAATTCTGACGTCTAATAGTTCGAGCATTCGGTGTCGAGCGAGACTTCCTGAACAATATGTACAAGCGACTAGACCTCAGCCAAGCTGCAACTCACTACTACTGGATGTGCAATCGCTGGTTATTGGTTCGATTCGATACACTTGGTGCAATCTCGATATTGATTGCTACCGTTGGAGCGGTGCAGGGTGGTGCGAGTGCCGGTTTGACTGGGATTGTGGTGACGCAGGCGCAGATGTTTGTTCAAGGGGTAAGTGAACTAGGACTGTTACGCGATCGAAAAAGAATTGATGGTGTGTCATAGCTCTATTGGGCGTTGCGATTTTGGACAGAACTTGAGCAGTCGTGTAAGTTGAGTTTTGCTGTTTATCCAACGCTAAGCTCACGAAAATGTCTTAGTGAACTCGGTGGAACGCATCCAAGAGTATCTCGACCTTCCTTCCGAACCTCCTGCGGTCATCAGGTCAAGTCGTCCTCCTGCAGCATGGCCATCATCGACTACCGGCACATTAGTTGTAGAGAACCTGGTACTCAAGTACGCACCTGAACTGGAACCTGTGTTGAGCGGGGTGTCGTTCACAACCAAGGTTTGCGTTGCATGCTTGTGTGTTTTTCCTTGCTGATGGTGTATGTTTAGCCTTCAGAGAAGATCGGTATTGTTGGACGAACTGGGTCGTGAGTGCATAGTAAATTGACTGAAATTTATCATTTCTGAATAGTATACAGTGGAAAATCGACATTGGCTCTTGCATTGTTCAGGTTCGTGGATCCGACGGCGGGGAAGATTGTGTTAGACGGTGTCGGTACGTGAATAGACGATTACATTTGGGTGTATGCGCTAACTACCCGTGGTTTGTTAGATATAACTACGATTGGGCTTGATGACTTGGTGCGTCGTTGAATTGGCTTTGCCGAAGAGCTTTTACTTACCCCATACACAGCGCTCGCGGCTTACTTTAATTCCTCAGGATGCTGTGCTATTCAAGGGGACCATCCGTGACAATCTCGTAAGCAATCGCTCCTTAGATAGTCGATCTGCATGCACTAAACGATCTTGCAGGATCCATTTGGCGAGTATACGGATGCGGAATGTATTCAAGCTTTGCAACGAGTTCATTTGCCTTCCGGCAACACTCCAAACCGCTCCGCTGTGGCTAGCCGTGCCGAATCGATTGCAGACGCAGTAACGTCGGCCATCGTGTCTGGCGCCGAGGCCCAAGTTCAACTACAGGCCGAGCAAGAGAACACCGCAGGAAGTGCCCATACGAAACCACTTGCGGCCGGAGATCCCGTTTCCGTGACCGCGAGGGGAACTGGAACTGGGATGACTGTGTTCACGTTGGAGACGCAAGTAAGCGAGGGAGGGAACAACTTCAGTCAGGGACAGCGTCAGCTATTGTCAATGGCACGAGCGTGAGTTTCGTGTGCAAAGACTAATATGTACTCCGTTCTGACAATTGAATAGCCTGCTCCGCAAGTCTAATGTCATTGTCATGGACGAGTCCACGGCATCGGTGTGTGAGCTTCTTATCACTTATCGACTTGTATATTAACCCTGTTCTTCGCAGGTGGACTTCGAAACAGATGCCAAGTAAGAACGTTGTTGATACGACTCATTGTGATGCTCACTCGATTAAAACAGGATTCAAACAACTATCCGCGAGGAGTTTGGAAGAAGTATACTCATCACGATTGCACATCGTTTGCGCACGGTCATAGGTGTGTCTAGCGCGTCAAGAGTAGTGCCATGGGCTCACACGGGAGTAGATAATGATCGCATACTTGTGTTAAATGCCGGCCAGGTTGTTGAGTTCGACACACCAGCTAATTTGCTAAAGAAAGAAGATGGCATATTCCACGATATGTGCAAGAAGAGCGGAGATTATCAAAATCTGCTCAAGACAATGGCTCACAAGTAGTGGATGAGGATTGGTGACTGGCCGAATGGTTCGCAAAAAACATTGTATAGAAGTCAGAATTTCATAACGTATATCAGATAGTTTTCATAACGTATATCAGATAGTCTGCGGTCAATACATAAATGCCGATCGAGGTCGCGGTCAGAGTGATTTTTTCTAAGTCACATCCTAGTCGCTCATTGTGTAATTACGCTTTTGATGGAGCGTTCTGTATTCTCCCCAGCCTCGAAGCTTGGCTGGCATACAAGGTTTGGATCTTCCATCCCCTCCCCACGCCGCCCGTTCTTTCCACTGCCAACTCCGACTTGTATATGAATTCCGGGCTTGCTAAGTTTTTGTATTGCATGAATCACTGTGTCTCATGATATTAGGAATTTTATACTCATTTTGGCCAAGCCAAAGGTTTGCTCGATGTGTATGATATATGTATACTCTCATGTGTGCGTTGAATGCGCAACTCCAGAGGTGCACATTTCTTGTTAAAACACATTATATTTCATTAGCAACGACAGCTTTTCTGTCCGGGCCTGGTAGAGCGTCCACGTTTCCAAAAAAAAAATGGCCATGCGGAAAATCACTTCCAGCTCATGGTAACCGGAGTCTGATTTTACTCAGTAACGAGAGGCTATTATGTCCCGATTCATCAATAAACACTGCATATAGGTACCTCGCGTGCATCTGATTCCGAATTCCAGGGCTCAAAGCATCTATTACCGTACTTGTTTTTATCACCTGGTTGTGAGCAGCCAATTCGAGGGCCCGCGGCCGGTGTTGGGCCGCTTCTAGTACTGATCATGACTGAAGGCTGCTCCAGCTGCGAGCGATCGCTTGATATCCAGCGCTCCCTATCACGAGATCCATGATATAATGTATGACATATGATCAGGCACAATTTATAGATGCACAAAATATTGATAGCTAGCATTATGGCGCTTTTCATAAGTCCGCGCCGTAACCTTGTTCGATGGGAAACACGTATCTCGGAAGATATGTGCAATACCATGTTTTGACAAATCTATTGTCGCATATCGTGCGCTAGCGAACCAGCCCCCCTAAACCTGTCACTATGGGCAGTAAAAGGCAGGGTATACC
This sequence comes from Ceratobasidium papillatum, assembly GCA_037042815.1. Taxonomy (NCBI): domain Eukaryota; kingdom Fungi; phylum Basidiomycota; class Agaricomycetes; order Cantharellales; family Ceratobasidiaceae; genus Ceratobasidium; species Ceratobasidium papillatum. The sequence continues at coordinate 25,766 of JAYRCO010000094.1, read as the reverse complement.
GAAAAGAAATGATCCGCGGCACTTGTTCCCATCCAAATGGCCATAGAGCTCAGGATAGCATTACCACAAATGTTCTCAGACAGAACGCAAGTAATTTGAATAGGTCTGCAAACACACTGATAACCATGACTAAAAAAAGGTATCACTGGTATCTAAAAAACATAATGAGGTTCCATCTAGCCCACCTGAATCGATCAGGCTTACCGTTGCGCAGGGTAGGGGTTCAAGTGAATCACCCACTCCTTAACTGGCATTCCGAGTTGCAGGAGGTCAGCCTTGATCAATGCATCTTCTTTCCGCTCTACCGCCTCTTCGGCCTTATCTTTCATCCGAAGAACCACCATCATGTATTTGACACCTGGGGTTTCGTTGATACGTGCATAGTAAAAGTTACGGAGCACCGGGTTTTGACCCTTCAACCAAGCCACCGTGTTACCAACTAGCATGCGTGGGTCGCTGCTGCGTAAGGCTTCCACACCAGAAGCGATCTTGTTAAGTTCGTTGGTCGAAATACGAAAGCCGCCTAAGTAGGCCCTAGGTGAAGACGATATATTATGTGAGACCAATTCCTGTGTAATTGTTCTGATCGGAACTCACATCGCGAATATGAGATCAAATAGGGAATTAAACAGTGGGAAAAAAATGGTATGTGCGTCCAGAAACAGCGAACTTGTATTGATAGTAGTTCTATTCTTTTGCCAATATCGTGCAGTGGTGGTAGCGAACGGTAGCAACTGGTGGCCACAATTGTAACAGCTACGGTAGGTGGCAGCCCGGTGAACGCCGGTAGTCCAGAAGCGCCGGATCCTTTGTACGTACATAGTCCACCTGCAATTTGCCACACCGCGCCGTAACTAAGGAAATACGTATCGCCTAGGATGGCCATAGAAGGTCACCTCACTCGTATTGCCAAGCCCTGAAGTCACATTATGGATGTCCTCGCCTGGATCGCCGTAGTATAAGGCCAACAGATCCAAGAGACATCGTCAATTGATTCTTTGAATCGGGAGGTGATAGGGGGGGAAATGGCTACCTGTCTAGACTTTATCATCTGCAAATATACTCCGAATGGTCGGAACGACCGGATCAGGCTCATCATCGAAGTCAAAGCCTCGAATATATAGTCTTCTCAAGAGGATGGTATGGATTAGCTCCAAGATTATCTTGGCCGAGTGAGCGATCAGCTTGAGCTGGGAGATGTGGCTGGGTCCCTTCATGAAACATTGATCGTCGAACGACTGCCTATTTGTATCTTTTGGGTCCGCTTAACATGGTGGTGCCTTGGTCTGCCGATGGTGAGACTGCATTGCCTATCACCTCAAACAGGTTTAGGCGCCTTTTGCACCGCTGCCGCATGGGAGCTTTATAACGCCCTGTTTCCAATTTCTTTTGCTTGTTTTATATGTACCAGTAGTACTTGCTCCTAGTAGTGGCAGCTTTTGTATAGATTGTCGACTCTATCATGTGCTTATGTGACAGTGTGCAGGACCTCCAGCAGAGTCGTGTGATCATGCGGAGTACAGCATATGCATATAGCTGAATACAATCGAATGTTTTTACAACTGACGGGGCTGACACTCATTTTTACTACTCGTAGTATCTGCGCCCAAGGATATGGAGGGCGCTCTAACGCCCGAAATATACAGCATAGGCGTCGTCGTTTCATAGCATATGTGGGCTAGACAGCTAGGACCAGTGTGCATTCATGACCCAACACACATTCTAGTAGCCAACCACAGCATTACCGTCCGCCTCAACATTTTGGCCTGGTTTGACCGTCGAGGCCTCAATGGATGGCAGCGAGTTTGATATCATGCTTTTCTTTGCCCTTGGATCTTCCCAGTCTGCGGCTTCTCCCCTCAGGTTTTCGTAAAATTCAGGTCCCATGCCAGCTCGTGCTCGATCCGTGGTATTGAATGGGCCCTAAACAGTGAAATGAAACGCGGTTGTACAAATGATTGTGCATACAGTAAGGTAATGCTAACCTTTAGTGCTCCAGAGAAGTGTGTTTTAACTTCACGTCTGAAGGTTTGAACCGGATCTTCCCCGAGTCTCGCACATACCCAAGTAAACCACCTGTGTCCTGCCGTAACATGCTTGAAATTTGCACTGTGTCAGAGAACCCATCATTTTTGCACCTCGTGAATCGCTCACTGTGACCTCGTCCCAGTGAATAATTTCCAGTACTTTCACGCTGTCGGGATCTCCAGCTACTCTAAACTTTTCGATAGTTGTCGGATTCACATCTAAACCTCTTGCTTCGTGTACTAAGTGAATAATACATAGGCGAGCTGAGAGAGATTGTGCGGTACGAGTCGCGGATTCCCATAGACCAGCGTGGACGGCTTGAGAGCCGTAGAATGTACCTAGTTGGAGTAGGCGAGCGGAGAGGAGCGAGAAATGCCTTTTGTTTGAAGATCAGATGAGGTTTAGTATAAAGCTAGGAGAATGAGCACACACTTGGCCTCGTCTTCGGCTACTTTGACCCAATCAGTGAAAAATTGGGGCGGAAGTGGTTCACCTGCGATCTTTATACTACCGAATCGAGCTATGATGTCCCAGCTATAGAGCTCTTTAAAATTAAGTCTCGAATCATGTCACGTAATGTACCTACGCTAGGTCAATCCTGTGAGTGATTGTGAGAGTGTGGTACCACAATCGAGTGAAGAAACCACGTACGCCCATTGCTCGATATTTGCTAGCGCATGTATGATTGCAATCCGGCTCCGCTCACTTCCTGCCTTGCCTCGTTTACCGACCTTACCAGGCTGAACTGTTGTCATGTTTTCTCGAGGTGGTGTGTCGGGTGGATTCATGAGGTCTGATTTCTTCTGGCCAGTAGAGGTAATGCGGCCGGTCCTCCATGCAGCAGCCGCTCGTCGCGTAAGGGTCACCTAGTATCTATCAAAACTCCATGCCTCTATCGTTATAACTCTGACCTCACCTTTCGCTCAGGGTTTGCCGTATTAAGGATACGGCATGCCCATTCCATAAGATTCCGTGGCTCCGGTTCATCATCTTGTAATGATAGGCTGGTAACGTCGGGTAGCTCCTCTTTTGCATTCTCGTAGTAAGAAGGAAGTGCTGGAGCAGTAGCATTCTTTGCTTCTGCAAAATCTACCGAATCGAAGGTTATGTAGCCTGTAACTATATGCAGCGACATCCTTACCCTCAGATACCGGCCGTTTTTCTACGGTCTCCCATGAGCCCTCTCCTGGAGATCCAACCCATACATCTTGGCCTCTAATTTCGACAGTGTAGGCACACGCCTTGAGTCCAGTTGAGCTTTCACCAGTCCGCAAGTCGAAGTCATACCGATGCCAAGGGCATACAACAGCAGCAGTCATCTCTTCCATATCAGGCTCAGGATCAAGTTCTAAATCCGCATGTGACAAGTCGGCACCAAGGTGCGGACAAGTTGACTCCATAGCATAGAGCTGAGGTGCATCAGAAGATACAGCAGACAGACGAAACAAGATTAACGAGTGATAGTCATCGGGCCGAGACTTGGAGCGTAGAGTCAGCAAATATCGGGTATGAGATAAGAAAGTCGACAATCGTCCAACTCTGCTCTTCGTCAGCGAATATTCTAGATGCACGCAAGAGAACTTACTGCACAAAGGCCATCGTGGTCAATCAAATCGAAAGCCGCCAGTGCACGTGATGTTATTTGATTACGTAGGTTTGATCCCCAGTTGCACTTGTACTCGACCTCCACCATCCACCATGGCCGACTCTTCACAAATACCCGGTACCCAAGATGGGAAAATGCAAATTACCATCCAGCATTCCAAGTCCGCTGCGCGTATGTACCAGAAACTTCATTCTATTGATCGGTACTGAGACATCTTTAGCGGACGTCAAGGTTGCTGTTAAAAAAATCTCCCAATTTCGCAAGGTGTTCGCAGCAGCAGCGGTAAACTCATTCAAAATCGATCTTGGACGCGTCATTAATTTTCTTGAATTTGTAGCAACGATTTGGGACAACTGCAGGTCAGTTTGACGCGTCTCTTTGCCACAACGCCACTCTATCTCACCATTGTTATAGATGCATTGACATTTAAATATAACGGCGTCCTCTTGGATGCCGAGCACACCCCGAAGATGGTGAATATACCCGCTTACCTTGTTGATTTCGTTCTAATGATCTTGTAGCACGAGATTCCAGACGGGGGGGTCATAACAGCCTATCCTCCTGTAAGCCTTCACGCCCTCGGTCCATTGACATGACTCTTGATGAATGATTCTTAGGAGGACGAAGATGATCCTATGAACACTCAAGGCGATGATGCCGGCATGGACGAGGTTCCCGATTTCACGGCAAGCGCTGCAGAAGCATCGTCCACACCGGCATCCAAATCGGATAAAATCACTCTAACCATCCGAAGTCAAGAGGGACCATGTTCGTAACTCGACGTTTTGCGGCGCATACCATGAAACTTATGGTTGTTTTTTAGCCTTCCAGATCAAGGTGTCTCGAACAAAACCTCTACGAGGTGCATTCGAGAAAGCGCACGTGAGTTGAAGATCTATTCTTGCCGGACCAAACCGCCTAACTTTTCATGACAGGAACAATTCCGTAAAGGCCCAGGTATGTTCAGACCCTTTGACCGTCGTTCACCTCCACGCTTCTTGTTACGAGCGGTCTTGTTCCCATTTTACAAATCATTAATTGTCTTGAGCCGCGGCTGATGCACATCATTAGGCACATTCCGATTCATCTACGACGGCCAGCGACTTCGTCCAGATGACACACCGAAAATGGCAAGTATTTTGACTTGCTCGACCACTTCGATCTTCTCAGTACCCTACAAACTCACACTGCATGTTATGTAGCACGAGATGGCTGACGAAGATGAGATTGATGCTCAGCTGGAGCAGGTACGCCCTCCCTCTTCTGTTGTGCTTTCAAGTACTCACGACCTCCACCAGCTCGGCGGTGCATGAGTGCTCCCCATGGCCATGGCCGCTCTTTGTCTTCTCGTGCACACACCAACACGTTACGTTACACTGGCCTTAGCGCGCATGAATACATTCGCTTCTTACTCCCCTTTTTGTGGTCTTCCTCCCTGGTACTGTGTCTCCGAGCCCCTGTTTTTATATTCCAATAGCATATATTTCCACACTTATCATATGGGAAGTCATAGACAACCACTAAAATGAATCGGCATAAATGAAACAAAAGGAGCGTAAGATATTCCATAAAGGACAAGACACATACTCAAAAAAGGACACAAATGAGAAATCCAAGATCGAAAATAAGAACAATTAGGGCGAATCTACTCCACCAGAATAGGAAACAAACAAATAGACTAAAGCTTCAATCCAAAAGAGAAATTAGAATAATCAACGCCTGCTCTTCTCCTTCTCTTTGCCCTTGACACCATTCACAACATCCATATGCTTATAGCTACTCGCCAACGCCTTTCGGACTCGTTCGTACTCTTCATCTTCTCCACTTTCTTCACTGCTGTCTTCCCAGCCTTTTCCGATCCTCGACGCCCATCCTCCTGCCGCATTAGGCTTGCTTTCCCACTTGGGCTCCTCGTCCAACTCCATGGCGGGCGTTCCGTCGGGCGTGGCGCTCATTTGAGGTGGCTCGGGGTTGATTCGCACGCTCTTGCGACGAGCAGGTGTGGTACCGTTCGAGTAGGGTCCAGCGGTCGAGACGGAAGCAGTAGCGTCCGAGAGAGGGGCAGTAATGGCCGATTTGAACGCTGCGAGGGCTGTACCTGGGGAAGTCATGATGTTGGTGGTGGGAAGAGGGACAGGGGAGGGGATTCGTCCGGCGGCGGTCACATCACTCTTTCCATCACTCGCATCCTCAAAGTCTTCTTCTCCTGTCTCGTACAAGCTCTCGGCAACGCTGTTTCGAGGCGATTGCGAAGCCATCACGGGTGAGGGTGCAACGAGAGGTGGAGCAGCCACCTGGATGGGTGCAGGAGGAGGCGAAGCAAGATGAGGCATAGGCGACGGAGTCCTATTTCGCAGAGCGCTCTTGAGAGGCACGGGGGACGTCGCACGAACAGGCCGAGGAGCGGCAGTAGTCGCAGGCGAGACTGTTCGCATGGGCGGAACACTCAACAGCGATTGAGGGGTCTGAGAACGCGCAGGCGAATCGGACCGACGTGCGCTCAACGCAGATGGGAGAATGAGTCCAGCACCAGGATTCGGGTCTTCGACAAGTGCCATCAGACTCGCCGCACCGGCCGCCTTTTTCCTCCCAGCCCCAGAATCGACCGAAGCTCGAGTAGGTCCTATAGGCTCGCTCATCGTACTCTTCAAGCTGCCCTTGCGACTCAACCCTCCTCCATCAACCGACTGGGATCCCGTCTTTCTCGCCTTGGTCTTCTTCGTCCTGCCTGGACTCGCAGGCTCGAACCTCTCCTCTCGATCAGCCGGCAACGAAGCCTGACGTGTCCGACCAGGAGACTCGGGTGGCGGACCCACACGCAACGTCTGTCCACGATCAGCCTTGGTCAACCTACGTCCAAGTGCACGTTTCGGACTCTCGGGTGGCTTGTTATCGACTGCAGTCATCCGCCCAGCAGGAGTGTTGACGTTCGTAACAGTAACAAGATTCGCAGGAGTCGGCGTATGATCATCGTCCGACGAGTCCCCAGCGACCGTACGCGAAACATTCGCGTCTATCCTCGTCTTCCAAGCAGGACTATTATCCCGACTCGTAAACCCGTCTCCCGAGTTCTTCTTCCGTCCAAACAACCCAGCCACACGCCCGAAAAACCCAGTCGAGCCAGACCCAGATCGAGCCCGATTGGACGACGTCACAGGCGACGGCGGGACAACATCGAAATGGCTTGTTCGTGCAGGTCCGACGTCCGATCGGGTCGTCCCTACGTTACCCCCCGTGGAAGGCAAGAACAACGTCCCGGTCTGTTTAGGCGGAGGCGGAGCAGAGGGGACGTACATCCCCCCACCCGAAGCTGGGAAATGCACATGCGGCGGAGGTCCGTCCGAATCCCGTAACATCGCAGCCAAATCCGCTCGGTCCTCGGTACTAGGTTCCCGAGCTGGAGCGGGTCGCGCGGCTTTCTTTTTCTTCTTTCCGGCCTTTCGTTCCGTCTCGCTGGCACTCTCCATCCCGCCTTTACTCGCAGATCTAGTATGCGTCGGATTACGAACGAGCGGTTCAGACACCGAAGTCGTCATCCGATGCTGCGATTTCTTTGGTTTGGCCGAAACAGGCGTTGGAACGCGCACAGGTGCAGGAGCAGCCGGAACGCGCACAGGAACAGGCACAGGAGCAGGAAGAGTCGCCATAGGAGCCGCCTTGGGAGTATCGAGACTGATCACCCGCGCACTAGCCTTGGGGGTATCGAACACAGCAACAGGTTTCGACCGGGGCGTATCAAAAGCAGCAGTCTCGGTATCAAAATTCGAGTCTAGATCGTCGTTGTCTGTAGCAGGCTGGTCTGGCCCGGTGTGGAGTCGCCTAGAATCAGACGCATCAACTGTTTTATCAGTCTGGTTCGATGGAGTGATGGTGACGTCATTCGGCGAGCCGAGAGTCAATGTGGCGTCCTCTTCGTGTGTGCGTGGGAGCACAGGTTCAACGGGTTTCGGCGGGGACGGTGATGTGACGGGTTTCGGCGGAGATGGAGACGTGGCGGCTTGGGGTTGGGGTGGAGGTTGAGGTTGAACGTGGTGCACAGGTTGAGGAGCGGCGGCCGTCCTAGTCGTGCTCGGCGTAGACGTAACGGGCGCCACAGCATGCGACGAGACTGGAGCAGGAGCAGGAGACGGCGTAGGAGCAGCCGCAGTCCCAGTCGGCGAAGGCCTCGCGCCAGGCTTCGGCGCAGCCGCACTACTCGCCCCAGTCGGCGTCGGCGTCAGTGCCCCGGGAACAGGGATCGGCGCAGGTGGAGGGATACTAGCGTTCCTCGCTTTATCCGTCAACAAAACACCATCTTTTCGCTTCGTGCTCTTCTTCTTTCTCTTTTCTCGGTCTCCTTTCTGCGGTGTCGCTTCAATCACTCGTAAATCAGGAGGAAGATGGTTCGGCGGACTCGTCGGAGAAGCTGTTTCTGGAGGAGTCGGAGGCTGTTTTTCCTAGATCGTCAGAACTCAATGGTTTCATAACAAATATAATCGAGAGACGAGAGACGTACGGTGATAGGTTTATTCTTTGGAGGAACGACCATTCCCATCTTCTCTACCGCTCTTAGAATCTCCGGATCAACGTCGTCTGCGGGTGCAGCAGCGGCTTGATGTCCACTCCACGGTTGGTTCTCCATAACCTCATATCCACCTTCTCCGTCGCTCGAGCTATCATCTCCCCATCGACTTCCCGGTGCACTCGGACCAGCACTTCCACTCCCCTCTCCCGTCGTATTATGGCCCATCGAACTAATAGGTCGACCGAGAGGAACGAAATCCACATGCTCGTGATCACCGATCGAATGTGGTGGGGGGATATCAAGCGTCATAGGTTCCGTCAGTCTTAGTTCGAGAGAAGAGAAAGGACGATGTGTTTCTTCTGTCGGGAGTCTGTGATGATCTGCGTGAACCATTGACATGGGCCGGCCATCGTTCATCCCCATCGGACGAGCGTCGTTCATTGAAAGTGGACGCCGATCGTCCGAAGACTGGTGATACGGCTGAGGTCGTTCTCCGTGCCAGCTTTCACGTTCAGGTAAAGCGGGAAGAGGATGAGAGTGTTGGTATCCTCCTCCGAGAGTTTGATATGTTCCTGGACCGCCGCCGAACGGAGATGTGGATCGTGGAAGGCCGAAGGGAGATTGTGAGCGCGGGAGGTATTGCGATGCAGAATGCGAGGGTGTAAGAGATGAGCCAGAGTGGGAAGAGTATGATGCGGAGCGGCGTGGTGGGTTGTAAGAGTGTGGTGGAGGAGGTGGTGGCGCTATAACAAACCCCGAAAAATAATTAGTTAAACGTTTAACACAAGTCGACTATAGGAGGACTAACCACCCGCATTATCCCTGCCCAACGCTTCCAGCGCACCTAACCCCTGCTCCCCACGCTCCCTCCACATATGCCCAACATCCGCCATCGCACGACACCGTCTCGCCATCCCCTCGGTCATCGCACTCCGTCTAACCTCGGCCAACTCTGCCTCCTTTCCCGCAAGATGCCCTTCACACGCATGCAATTCTCGTTGAGCCAAAGCAAGTTTCGAATTGATATGTTGCGTCGCGTGAGGTGTCGGTGTGAATCCTCCATAGGTCTGAGACGTGTTGGGGAGAGAAAAAGAAGACGAGGATGGAGAGTTTTGTGCTAGGTAGGATGCGTTTGGGATTGGTGCGGGGCCTGCTTGGAGGGATGAGGTTGGGATTTTTTGTTTGCTTGCTTTGATTAGGCGGCCGACGCTGTGTGAGGAAAGTAGAGTTAGCGTGGGACGAAGAGAGATGGGAGGGAGACGTACAGAAGTTCTTTGTCTCGCATGACTGTTTTCACTTCGTCTTCGACCCGTTTGACTTCCTTGAGCTCTTCTTTCCATCCTTCCAACGCCGCAGCGTATCCCCGAAGTCCTTCATCCGCAGTCGCAAAAGCCTGTATACATCCTGCCAACCGCCCCATTATATCAACAAAACCACCCAAGCCCACACCAGACTAAAACTCACCTAGTAAAGCCTGAGCAACAGCTGGCGCGGCAGTAGACGCATACGCAGAAAGCGCAGCAAGGGACGTATGAGAACGAACTAGAAGCGCAAGTAAAGCCGAGTGATGTTCCTTTTCGCACTTGATCAAGTTGGTCAACAGACGGTTGTCTGTCTGAACCATTTCGACTACTCTCTCTTCACTTTGATTTTTGTTGTTCGTCGTGGGAGGAAGGGGGGATTGGAGTTGGGGTAATTAGATCGAAGGGGGTGGAACGATTGAGCCTATTTGAGTGGCCTGGACTCAATCAATCACCCTTGATGACGTCGGTGGCGACTGGTCTCGGCCGCCGTCCGTACTGGTCTCGACGCCGTATAGACCGGTGAGCGCGAGACAGGGTGTGGTGGTCGATAGCAGGGTAGGTGTGAGAGTGTTGAGTAAGAGTGTGGGATAAAAGAATGAAGTCAAGAATGTCGTGCAGCTCATCTCGGTGCAAACAGACGCACGTGACCGGGTTTTGGCTGAGCGCAACGCGGTGTGTCATGCGAAGCGGGAAGCTAGGTGACTGAATGATTGCCGGAACTTTCACCTGCTGTGGAGTAAGATTCTGGAACGTTTCTTAAGACTGGACAAGCTTGCTTTGTTGATAGCCTGTATTGCATCCCTTGGTCAATGGTTCCAGACCCCCATGCACACGAGTCGCGCAAGAGTCATCCGGCGAGATCTGCCTCGGCGCGAAATGCCGTGCTTCACGGCGAAACTAAATGGGCACGAGGTCTTCCAAAAACCATAGGATTGCAAACGACAACCAAGAAATCGGCTGTTGTCTCACATACCTATGCACGTCGATAACTATCTAAAAGCCCGATCCAATCTAGAAGCCACACATCTGCACCGCGTTGTGTCAGTGAAGCCCTATATATAATATTTAGTTCGTCCCTCTCACTCTCCTAGTCCCTGCAACAAAAATCTCTGCTGCACAAGACCTTTATAAACTAGCCATTATTCAAAGATGTTTTCGTCAACGAACCCCTTACACTATATGGACTACAAGATGTGATCATAGAAATATAGTCAATATCCGCCAGCTGCTTGTAGTCCTCGGAAAGCGCCGGTTCCGAAGAAAAGGTATTGCACACCAAAATGCAACCATATCATGGAACGAACCTACCACCAGCCAAAAGACGTGCATCGCAAGCAGACGGAGTCCTGGGAAGACTATGAAAGAGCTATAGATGTCACTCTAGGGGAGTCGTATAATACACACCTCTCTCGTTTTTTTGACCAGTACGAATCCCAAAACGCGTCTCCAGCATATATAGCAAAAGTCTACAATGTGTATCTCGTACTCTTTTTAAGACTCTATTCTGGTTGTGAACTTATCGTAAAATGGTAGCTCGGGCGGCAGCGGTATAGTGGGCAACACACGAGCGGCATATAAAAAGGCACGTGTATAGATGCGCATATGTAGTACCTGTTGACACGCAGCCGCGTTTGCTTCATCAATCTGACCCACTTTGGGCGCATCAATCCAATGCACAAGCACGATACTTTGGGGTTTACGAAATGAGTTGACCGTGAAAGAATCAAGTTTTTCCAAACAGCTGAGATCTTACCATAGCCGCTGCACCTCGAATCTTATTATCGTGACATCGTATATGGAGAGATTTGACTAATCTGAACAATTTGTTTCGAGTCACTTCCATCGATCCACGATTATGGTGACAGTTTCTAAGCCCCCTAAAAATACTTATTGAGAGACATTCACTAAGCTCTGTAGGTGCCTTTAGACTTGGATTCTTGGGTCTAGGCGTCGATTGACCGCTTTTCATGTGAGAATCAAGCGCCCATTCTTGGTCAGCGTAACGTTACGTACAAAGAAGACCTATAGGGTTCCTTTCACAAACTCGTGCTCGACTCCTACAGCGATAGTGTTAAGTATCTAGCTCAGGAATCTAGAAGTACTACACGGCTCGCCATCTCAGTGTATCAGTTCTTCGATAAGCGAACCCAATTTACCAAAGCGTCGAACCCACATTGTTAGTCGGGCTGACTAGTGGTAACATGGCATTCTTGCTTGACACTTGGAGTGCCGAATTTCGGGTCTACTCACTTGCCGTCTCGCTGGACGGCACTCGCTTAGCAGCTGGCGGCAAATGCCAGGTCATGGTGTGGGATCTAGATACTGGCCAAAGAGTACTTGGCCCGTTAGCTGGACATAGTGATTGTGTAGACGCCCTTGCATTCTCGCCGGACGGACTTACACTTGCTTCTGGCTCAGAAGATCGCTCGATCCGCATTTGGAGCACCAAGGACGGCGAATCCATCTTTCACATTGCCCAGAAACAACCCGAGGTAGAGGTATGGTCACCTACCCCGCTAGCACTACCTGATCCGAATTCGGGACATGACAGCTGCGTCACCTGCGTAATGTTCTCACACGACGGACATTTCCTCGTTTCTGGGTCAGGGGACGGTTCGATTCGGCTATGGGACACACAAACATGGAAGCAGGCAAAGAAACTGTACGATGTGTATACTCGTGTAACGTCGTTAGCGGTCTCCCTAGACGATACAAGAGTTTTCGGAGCATACAACGACGGAACAGTTAGAGCGTATGATACAGCCGACGGCTCAGTTCTATTTCGTTGTGTCTGTTGCACAAAAGATACACACTGGGCAGCCCTCTCAGTAGAAAGCCGGCGCATCATTGTGGCCTTTGACTCCGATGCCGTTCACATCCTGGATGGAGCAGCCGGGTACGAGCTGAGCTACCCAGTAGCATTTCCGACAGGCACGCGTGGGCCATTCGCGTTCTCCCACAACAGCAGGTACATTGCGGCCGAATCGAGGGAGTATACCATACAGATATGGGATGTGGAGACTGGCACTACGAAGAGCGGTCCGTTATCCGGGCACACCGATATTGTTCGGGCCCTTGCATTCACTCCAGACGGCACACGGCTGATCACAGGATCTGACGACCGGACGATCAAGATCTGGGATGTAAGCGGACTTGGTATACAAACAAAAGCCGCCGAAGAACCGTCCTTGACGCGAACCGAATCTCTGAGCACGGAGATCACAAGCGCAACGGTACGAAGCCTTTCTGCTCACCAGCATACAACCTGTGTGACGTGTTGATCCTCTTACATTGGCTGTGGGCAGACTCCTGAACAGGTCGTTTCCCAGCTCGCTGTTCGCGGCTGCCCAAACATGACACACGAGCTCGACTGGTCATCCTGCACCGATAACCCGGTTTCACGTGGAGGTTTTGGTGATGTCTATCGCTGCAGGCTAAAGAGCGGAACTGAGGTGGCTGTCAAGACAATACGGCCGTATCTTGGCTCGAGCGACAAGAACCAGAAGCATCTCAAGGCAAGTCGAGACCCTACGATGACATCTCTGCTTTTGACGGGATGATAGCACGCAGCACGTGAGATCTACACATGGACGAAGTGTCGGCACCCGAACGTGCAACGACTGCTCGGGCTGGTTATGGTTCGAGGACAGCTTGGAATGATCACAAGATGGGAGATGAACGGAAGCCTACCCCAGTACCTCGAGCAAACCCCAGGCGTGGATCGGTGTGTTTTGGTAAGTATAATAAGTACGCATTGGCATTTGATGCAATCGACCTATGCGTGTGGCACATAGAGTACACAGATGGCGGAGGGACTTGCATATCTACACGTATCTGGGGTGGTCAGTCGCGCCTTGTGTCTGCTCATATATCTCCACTTATGACTGATCTCGTGGTCTAGGTACACGGCGATCTGAAAGGAGTATATGTCCATGCCTAGCTTTGCCTATCGTAATCTCTCACCACGCTCATTCAGGCAAACGTTCTTGTGTCCGCAGCTGGCATCGCTCAGCTGTCGGACTTTGGCAACTCGACCCTGCAAGATTATACACTCCAGTTTTCGAACAACTCGATCAAAGAAGGTCTATCACCCCGTTGGGCGGTGAGTGCATCCGTTTCAAGCGACGGTCATGAAATCCTAACCGTCGATAACCATAGGCGCCAGAGCTGTTCAAGGGCGGCAAGTGCAACATGCACACGGACGTGTATGCGCTGGGAATGGTATGTACATGGTTTCGACCATAATAACGGCAATTAACAATCATTCTCTCCAGACAATCTTGGTATTCTATTTTACTTCAAATTTACCAGCTTTCATCGATGCCCATTATATCATAGGAAGCTATCACAGGTCAGGTGCCGTGGGCCGGCAAAGGCGACCACACGGTTTTGTTTGCCGTAGTAGTCGACAAAGCCCATCCAGAGCGTCCGGAAGTAATTATTCCATCCTATTCAGAGCATGGAGACGCACTGTGGAGCATACTTGAGCGGTGCTGGGAGTTTGAAGCAAAGAGACGTCCAAGTGCGGAGGAAGTGAAAACGCTCGTTAGAGAATATCAATCCATATTTTTTGATTGCTCTGCTAATCTCTTGTTGACCAGATAAAGACTATAACGCAAGTTGGGCTGCGCAGCAGAGAAGTAGAGATGGCCGATGCAGATAGTAGCTGATTATGTGTTGACCGAGGTGATTCTGTGGAAAAGGTGGGCTCGTAAACCAAGCTGATAGGCAGCGGAAATTATTGCGGATTGCAAAAGTACTCGCCAAGCGCCGAGCGAAAACTTGTCAGTTTGATGGTTCACGGAAACCACAAAATATCCCGTATCTCTCTCATTTCGAGCCTCTGTCTCACTATACTTATATACAAACACTCGTAAAAATCGTCCAAACAATATGGTACTAATCACATGTGTCTTGAAGTGCTCTGTGGAAGTTTCCCTTTTAGGCAAGTCTTTACGAGACGCGTCAACTCATGTATGAGTAATACCATATTATTCGCACAGCTATTACGAGTGTTTATACATACAAAGGGTGATAAATGAGTCTGAAATGAGAGAGATATGGTATATTTTGTGGTTTCCGCGAACCATCAAACTGACAAGTTTTCGTTCGGCGCTTGGCGAGTACTTTTGCAATTCGCAATAAGCGTTTATGTCCGGCAAGTTCGTCTCCATCCTGAACACAAAATTATTGAGATTTTGCTTGCCGTGTACGTCTGGGTCTCGGTCATAACAAATGATAATCTAACTGCCATCGCAAACTCTTCGTTCAAAGAGCGCCTAATAGGCTAACCAGAATCTTAGGTTACCACGTTATCTCTGCCGAAATGGGATTCGAGGTATTGCGGGCGAATACATCGTATATTGGAATGTACATTCAATCTACTTGAGTTAATTCAGGTGCTCTTGGATGTACCAGATATCACAAAGTATTCTCTGTTCGAATGCAGGCGTCTTCAGAGGATCTGGGTTGCACATCCACATATAGAAAAGCTTCAAATAGCTTGTTGACCACTTTTTTCACATTGAGCAACGTATTCATTCAGACCGGCAACTGTAACCAGCTCGCACATTCAAGTGAATCTTATAGAGCTACCAGATAGGGTCAACAATCCTATGATATTCCATCACAGCCTCACCAAACGGCAGCTACTCACCAGCCTCTCGCTTGCTCATGATCTGTTGATTAACATGAAATATGGTTTATATCCAGTAGAGGTATGCGTATACTATTGGTCCTTTTCTTGTGCTAGTCAGTGATTTTTTTACTGAGATAGATGTGATTCTACCGCAGCGTGGCTCAAATCAGACCGGGTTGTCTTCTCAAATAGACAGCACAGGTACATGCGCCATTTCCCCCCATCGGGGAAACGTAGTTTGCATTAATTTGTGTCCTTTATACACTTGGTGGCAGTTTGTTCAGGAATTTTAGGATAGCCAAACCGCGAGGATGGTGGAGAAATAACTAAACACATGTGAGCTATTTCCGAGTGGTGCGTTCTGATTTGGGGACGCTAACATGACCAGGATTTTTCCCATCTTGGGTTGAGGCTAATCCAGAGCCTGGCTCTGATGCAATGTTGGGGACCGCATCTGATAACGCATATATGTATTGATTGGCGTTCATAAGACCCCCAGGCTCGTAACCGCAAATATGACCTGAATTTTTTGAGGAAGGAGGTGGGAATGCGAATATTCCTACCGAAATGTAAAAATTCCCTATAAAACGGGCACACAGAGTTTGATATTTTATCGAGATGTGTACTATTTATTGGCGCCATTGTTGCTAAAACATGGACCTAGAGCTAATCATGAAGAACCGTTGTCTGGATTTGTGGTAAACTCTGATAGATTACATTGGTTATATTCGGTCTGGCGGTTCATCTCGGATTATTTGTGCTTCAAACCGTCCTGTGTGATACCCTTGAGCTGAGAATACGAATATTTAGGTTGGGTGGAAAAAGACCTGGGCAAGACTACTCACAATCATTTTCACTTCCGCCGCGCCGGGTCGCCCCTCGGGCTCAAACTCCCAGCACGAGTTCAGCAGAGACCAGAGAGTGTCTCCATGCTCCGAATCTTTGGGAATCTGTGTCTCTGGACGCTCCGGGCGAGCCTTCTCGAACATCACAGCAAACATAACTGCGTGGTCAGCCTTATCAGGAAAAGGAACATCGCCTGTCATTGTTTCCTGCGGTAATTGATCCATCGAGATCTTTAGGATTGGCTAAGTTTGAGACATACCAATATTGTCTAGTATGGGTAAACTATTTGAGTTGTGCAGATTGGCTTGGTTGTCCTGACACTCACCATGCCAAGCGCATATATGTCAGTCTTAGCATTACTTTTTGCGCCTTTGAATAGCTCTGGAGCCTACACGTACGGGGTACATCATTATTTAGGACGATACAGATATACCAGAGACTCACTGTCCAGCGTGGTGAGAGCGTCTCTTTCGTTGAGGATTTCATGAACTTAAGGGTATATTCTTGGAGCCTAGCACTTCCAAAGTCGGCGAGTTGCACGACACCAGAGTTAGACATGAGTATGTTGGCCTGTATGAGATTTTCAGTGACCGCCATTTAGACTTTTAGCTGTCTCCACTCACGCCTTTCAGATCTCCGTGAATCTAAACATGGGGTAAATTAGTATATATATTGAACAATAGACCGATTTACACCAGGAGTTATAGGCTCAGCTTACCACGCCACAAACATGCAGGTACGATAGGCCTTCTGCTATCTGAGTAATCTGTAATACAGGTGGTCGTTTAGAAAGGGTTACGCTTAAGATAAGTGCATGCCAGCCTCACCATAATGCAACGATCTGCTTCGGCATGCCGCTCAAGATACTGAGGTAAGCTTCCTTTTGACTGCCATTTTGCAACCATTCCAATCTGATTTCGAAACATAGCTAGTCCAAGCAGTCGCTGAACATTTGGGTGCCGGCACTGTGACCATGTGTATAGCTCGCGTGCAGCGTACTACAAAGCAGTAAGTCTCTGGTTGAATTAATGGAGCATCCAGATACCTTGAGATGCTTCTGATTTTGCTGGTCTGAGCCTACATAGAATCGGATCGTCTTTACGGCAACCTCTGTCTCGTTTTTGAGCTGGCATCGATATATGTCGCCAAACCCACCAGACGAAATAGGATAATCGCCGCAAGTTGTTATATCCAGCTGATCTGTCATGTTGGCGCAACCTCGAACGCTCAAAAGCGAGACAATTTCTGCAGGAGTCTATGCACCGAATGTTAGCTTTTTTTTTATCCTGCAATAGGATTGACGTTCGAGGCCCGCACCGTTGTGTTTGCGATCTCAGCCTCGATGGATTGCGCTGCTATCGAGATCGGCGTATTGAGGGTGTTTGCTTGTATTCCGAGGTCACTTATATCCCAGACTTTGATAGTTCGGTCATTTGATCCGGAAATGAGGCGAGTACCATCAGGGGTAAATGCAATCCCACCAATGACATCAGTGTGGGCATCAAAGGGCCCAATCCGCATAGCTCCAGTATCAGCGTCCCATATCCGTATAGTAGTGTCCCATGAACCAGAGGCAATATACTTGCCATCGGGGGAGAATGCTACTGCCTGGACAGGTTGGATGTGCCCCGTCAGAGGGCCACACATTACTCGGCCTGTTTTTCCATCCCAGATACGAACGGTATGATCAACAGACGCAGAAGCAAAGTAGCAATTATCTGGTGAAAATGCTGCTGAGTTGACACCAGATTCATGTCCAACACCCTCAAAGATTACAGCGCCAGTAGCCAAGTCATATGCTTTGACTGTTTTATCATAGAGGGCAGCAAGTATCTTAGTATCATCGGTCGAGATGACTACTGAGTATACCAGGCTGTGTGCTCGAATGAGTCTGCCTGTCGGCTCTCCAGTGCAGGCGTCCCAGATACGGATAATTTTATCCCAAGACCCAGATATTAGCAGGCGTTCATCGTGTGAGAAGGTTATTGAGTTAATATAATCGGTGTGTCCAGTGAGCGGCCCGAGCACCGCGCTGCCAGTCTCTGTATCCCACATGCGAATAGTTTTATCCTGAGAGCCAGACGCTAGAACTCGACCAGCGGGCGAGAACGCTATGGATCGGACCCAGCTGGTGTGACCTTTCAGTGCGCCAAACTTCAACTGTCCTGTGTACAAATCCCATATCATAACTGTTTTCCCACAGCCAGCCGCAACGTAAGCGCCGTCTATTGAAACTGCCAGCGATCAGACCTGTTCATTGGACTTCCATGTTTCAGTCAGGGACACCATGGCCTTTTGTGCTGGATTGAATCTGCTAGGCTTGGCGATAGGTAAACCTGGGGTCTAACGATGCATAATCAGCTTGGACGTCCTGTTGCGTTACAAAACTTCATGAGCCACAAGAAATCTATACTCACAGCGCTACTGCAAGTTCTCTCTTAGGATCCTATTTTTCTCAAAATGTTTAGTGATGGTCGTGTGCGCCACCACTTAAAACCTACGGTGCTTATTGCTATCACTAGAAAATCTAACTCTGATAACGTTGAGGACATATGGTCGTAAGAGATGGTGGCCAGTGGGCACGAGCGCGGTTTTAATTACCGAATCAATTGAGCCCTCGAAGTGATCGATTTAGCTTAGAGAACACGAGGTTGCCACGGCGCACGAATCGATAAGACAATAATGGTATACAGCATTGGCTGTTTTGTCAGGCAATCAGGCACATAAACACCTCACACAAACCTATTCACATTTCTTGTAGCGTTGAATGGAGTTCTGTCTAACATCAGGGGGAACAGGTGGGCTCAAAAACCACTATATACATCAGGAAAACGAGCCGCCGCTAACTGGCTCTCAAGAGCGCGTTGAGCTGGTCGAGGGCCCCGAAATGAAAGTCCGGATGCTGAGCGCTCTCGAGCGCTCATAAGAACTCCACCGGCACGAGGAAAAATCGGCCCCAAGGCCTGCAATTTGTCACGGTCGAGCCCCTATTCCGACCAGGGGACGGTCGCTCCGGCGTGATCACAGTCCAGCGCAGCATACCTTCCGGCTCCCAAATCAACGTTGACCGGGCGCCGTAGGCCTGCCATCCGGCTCAGGTAAGTCTCGTCATCGCGACAATGACGAATTCTCCACGTGCGCGAGTATCCGTGGCGCTGACAGCGGCGGGATCCGACAGCGTCGATCATTTTGATGGACGATCGACGCGCCCGCCCCTCGATTCATTTCGTGGTTTCATTTCGTGGCACGCTTGCTTGCTTTCCCAGCCGTTCCTGCTTCGCCCCGCCTGCGTTCGCGAATCCCGCCCCGAACACCTGGAGGTAGAATGTAACATGCAAAATCGAGGTTATGTTTATGTACTACGTGTGAATAAAGATAGGGAATAAAGTTACAGGGACGAGGCGTGTGATTCAGCGCGGGTAAAGCAGAACTTCTTAAAAAGAAAACTCCAAAAGATCAGAGAACATGAAAATGAAATTGTCAATATTACGATACTTATTGAGATAAAATGTGGAAAAGCGGTCCAATACACCATCGCGGTCCACGTCTCGCGGCGTATGCCCTCGAACAACAGGTGCCAAGGGGCACAAACGCACGATGTCCGACGCTGGCACGAGCTTGTGCTGCCACGCCCATCGATCTTCTTAACGGTCAAGAGACCCGTTGTCCTGCAAGAAGATCGAGGGGTTTTGCTGAACGATCGTACGTAAACCATGTGTGGGGGATCTGGGGTCAAGATGGTGGGGGTCAGTCGGAAAATAAGTCGAACTTGACCAACGGCACAATATAGAAAATTTAATTGTAGTTCAGGTTATTAGGATAGATACAAACAGGAATAACTACTCACCATACAAGTTTGCCGATCTCGCAGTTTTTCCTTCCGCATTGATGAAAAACACGGGGTTGTGCTTAGCCGTGCGGTCGGGACCAGCCGGTTTCGATCGAATCCGCTGCACCCTCGTGCCCGACTTACACACGGCTGAGTGTAAGCGAGTTCGGAGAGTGTGCCAAACGTCTATTTCAGTATGTTCATCGATAAGCGTGAGAAGGCTAGCGAGTTGAGGACAGCGGTCGATTTGTTCCATGCAGGAGAGCACGAGCTACAAGAATAATGAGATACATCAAGTATAGAAGACAAATTGTAGAACAAAATGTACCGGCTCAGTTGACATGGTCAAACTGAGCCAACATACAGATAGGGGTACGACCTATAAGGGTCGTATACCTAACATGAACATATACAGAGCCACGGCCACTCTACAACAGTCCCACCTAGGACCCCTAAGACCAGAAATTGCACTTTTGATCTTTTCAAAATCCAAGTAAATGCGGGAAGAAATTTAAACCTATGGTGTATCTTTAGGGTAAGAATCTCTTTGCAAAATATGGAACCATATCGTCGCTCTCGAAAGTAGGTGCAGCCTGGGGAGGGAAAGAGAGGATCGGATAGTCCAGGAATTGTGAATTATGGAATGGAGTTTTTCTATGCGGGTGCATGGGTATCTAGAGAGGACGCTATGGATGAATCCAAAGGATGAACAATGCTACGTAACGCCAAATGGGTGCCGGCCAGGAAAAAATATCGGCCGCGTAATGAGGCCCACCGGCGCGCTAAGCGTTCTGCCTACAGCTATAAACAATCTTACGTATGAGATTGGACTCTACGCTACAACTACGCATCCACGCGCCAAATCTCCAGCTGGATTTTCTTCCCTGGGCGAGATCGAGCAGAGCGCTAGTTTGAAGTGTAGTCAATGTGGCAACAATTACAAAGTTACCGCCTTGGGCACAGCTGCGCCACCTTTTGTCTACACCATGGAGCTCTCAGCCGGGATGGTCGTTGGACTTGGACTGGTAGCGTAGGTAGCCTGAGCCACGACTGTCGCAAAACGTACAAAAGGCAAGGCAAAACAGATCCAGCTACTCATTCTCGAGTCGCCAAACCCACTCTTACATCCAGACTCACACATACTCCGTAATACTCGCACACATGGACTCTGTCACTTACATCGAGGTCCCCGTCAGTGCTCCTGTCGAGCAGGAGAAGGCTGACAGCAAAGGCTACTACTGCGTCATTGCATAAACCATCTTTCGTTCTGCTTTTCTTTAGATTCGTCGTGGCTATATGCGTGCTCATCATTCGTTCATCGATTGAGCGTTCGTAGCTATCATGTTTGAGAGCCTCTTGTATTCTGGATTTATGCATGTTCAATACTACCCTGAAGTATTTGTACTGTTTTGGGCCAATGATCGCGTATCTGTATCATCTGTGCAGTCGCAAATGTCGGTTGAAAAATTTGAGTTTGATATCTTTGCTTGTTTATCTCGATCCAGGGGGGGAATTACATTATGCACTCCACCTTTCACCTGCATCTCTGGGCTTCATAATCAATTTCCAGAGTGTGCAGATTGTAATCTCTTGCACGAACAAACAGAGGCCCGTGTGATCGTGAACTCTATAATCGACCTGATAAGTCAAGATTATCGAGCCAGGATTCGACACATGGATAGGCTGGTACCCGTTTGATCTAGTTTAGAACACCGTTTTGGGGGCGAGGTGGTCAACAAGACGAGCCAATCAACTGATTTTGATTGACGCCCAGCATGTTTATCACACGGTCCACTCAATCACAGTTTTACCACTCAACGACTGACCCCAGAAACAACGCATCCTGACACCGACAGGGAAGATATAAAATCAACGGTAGCATTTATTCTCATAACTCAGATACAATTACAAACAACAAATCCAATCACACATCAAGTAACCTTAGTCTCCACATCTCGTTCTTTTTTAGCTTCATCCATTGATTCTTCATCCCTCTCACGTCCATGTGCATGTTCAGCATCCACTTCCGGATGTTCAACGATATTCGACGGGACTTCTTCTTTGGGCGGGAGAATGAGGTTGAGAAGTACAGCGATAACACCCGCGATCAAGACTAGACAATAGACCATGAGATAAAACGTCAAGAGGCAAAGAAAAAAGGACGTACAGGGTGTGCTGAGAATAATGGTGATCGAATCAAACAGTCCTTGGAGACCTGAGTTTGCTTGGACGCCATCGAACAAATGCGTATACCTGGTTGCCACCCATGTCAAATAAAATCTCGATTCGGATTGAGATACATAACGTACCACGTTGGAACGAGCAAGTTGCCCAATCCGAATGATAATGCAGCGGCGAGGATGAATCGGTCTGGTCGTTGCCACCTGATAGTTGACAAGACACGAATACCAGAGACCATGACAGATGCGAACAGGAATGTCGTGACCCCTCCAAGCTATCCAAGTAGATTAGTATCTAGTCTCATATCTTGAACCGGTGTGAGACTCACGACAGGGTTAGGAACTGAAGCGCAGAATCGTTCGTCAGTCGAGCAAAGAGGACAAGCACAAAATATAAACTCACTGCTCAAGAAAACACCCGAGATCTTAACGAATCAGAATCGATGGCAAAAATGAGCGCCGAAGTAAATTGTTGTTAAGCTTGAATACATGTTAAGCGCTGTTCATGGGCGGACTCTGCTCGAAGGTGGTGAAAGACTCGTTGTTTCGTGTGGTGGTAGTGGCGAGAATTGGACTCGGACTTGACAATCCTTGTGAGGACCCTGTCGGCATCGCGCCACATGGCCAAACGCCACTCGGCGAACATCCGGAATTAAATCGACCTGCTCTCTTCCGCTTCTACCTCTCTGCACCTCACCTCGTTTAAAGCCCGTGGCGATATCTGCCCGCAATGATCGCCTCGACGCCGGGCCAGATATACGGCTCGGAGGCGAGAGGCACGAGTCTCCCTTACTCCTGCCGCCGATCCCAGTACCTGGCCGAAGAACGATCGGAGTGGCAAGAGAAGGACGAAAGGACGAGGCGCGGACAGGGGCTGGGCAACTATCTGACGACCAAGGCAGCCGGAGCGGAGGAGCATGGGTACGGTCAAAGTGGCGGCTTATCCACCGACAGGGTCGAAAGTGCGTTACAAACTCTACACCACTGTAGTCTCGCTATACCCTCGTCTTTGGAACAGACACGATTCCTTCTCGCCCTCCCGAAGTCGCATATGATAAAGGTGCACAGAATACCAACATTGGGGGGTTGTAGACAGGCAGTCGGTGTGGTTTTGTAGTCGTAACTTATATTGATATCATCAATCTAAATTGTGCTGAATGGAAACGAAGAGATATACGATGAGCGTGTGAGACTTTGAGAGCACCATAATTCGAAATACGATTTCGGAGAATGATTTATTGGACGTTCGGTGCGGCATTTTGGTTGATACTGATCAAAATCAAACGATAGGTGTCACAAACATGTTGAATCCGCAATATTTGAGCGAAAGATGACAAGCACACTCATACACACTCGTATATCCAGTTGCACAAGAGATTTTACTGGTTCAACTCATAAAAGGATAGCCGTGCGCTTACTTGCTGAAATGACTCTGCCCACAAGTCATTTAGCCACTTTACGAAGTTCAATTTCCAACACTGAGTTGGCTCCGCAGAATCAAGTGGCTTTAGCTTCATCTGAAAGCCAAGCTACTCGTTAGTTTAGGCTGAGTGATACGAACCAGGAATTCGCTAACCAGCCGCTCGCCGCCATGAGGATATAGGAAACCGCTGCTGACACCAGTGATTTCTTGCGGATGAAGAGCAGTCCAGTACAGGTTTTTACCAGGAACTCGAATCCTTGATATTTAATGCGTGAGTGTAATGCAGGGGCTGACACCGTTAGACGCACCGGTAGGTATTGGGTTCTTCTGTTTGCTCAAACTGCCAAATATAGGCGTTGTTTGGCGTAACAACGAGATCGCTTGTGGCCTTCCGCTCTTTGTCAACATAGAGATTCAGAGGAATAAAAGAGGTAGATACCATAGACTCGTGGCTCGGTCGATATGTGATAAAGTTGTCCCACCCGCTCCTCATTTCGATTGTATACCGATTTTGGCCCAGATTTCTTATCCGAGCTGAGCTCTGCGATTGACTTATAAAGGTGCGTCGAACAGGATTTAGTGGAACCGCAGAAACCAAAGTTCCGCTGCCAACGAAACCACGTGGTCCAAGCGTGAAATGCCTGCCTTGGGCTTCGCAGACAAGTTCATATTCACCGTAGAGCTGAGACAAAGACATCGGGGCGTGGGGGAGTGTGAAGCTTGGGATCTGGTTGACAGTGTTTTCGTGCTACTCGGCGAAATCGTTTGCCGCTAACTTGCGCGAACTAGTCACGTGGTAGACCGGTAGCGCGCGAGCGACTAGCATGCCCCCCTCTTAGCTAGAACCCCGTGGTTCTAGTTAGCTGGACGCTACCGCGCTAACTAGCGTCGGCCGCGTGTGTCCTCCCCCCTAGAAACCCCTTGGGGTTTCAAAAAAAAACACAAGTCGAATTAGTCGAAATTGTGATAGCAGAAGGCGAA
Source organism: Ceratobasidium papillatum (assembly GCA_037042815.1). NCBI lineage: Eukaryota > Fungi > Basidiomycota > Agaricomycetes > Cantharellales > Ceratobasidiaceae > Ceratobasidium > Ceratobasidium papillatum. The sequence continues at coordinate 1,427 of JAYRCO010000094.1, read as the reverse complement.
ATCCAAGCGGCAAAGCGCCAAGGGCGCTTTGCAGACGTCAAAGTCAAACGTCGTCGAGGTCGAACATCGGGAAGTCGAGGTCAAACGTCGTCGAAGTCGAAATCGAACGTGAGCAAAAACGAGTGAGAACAGTCAATTACAAAGAATCAAGTCGCTGGCGTGAGATGATGACGTCTGAATTGGGTATGGAGCGGTACGTATATAACAGCTCGAATCAAACACGGTAGAGGCACAAAATATACGAAAAGAGCGGCGTAGAAAGAGGATCAGGTAGCGTATATCGACAACGCGCCAGCGCGAGAAAGAACGTAGCGGATTGGATATGGGGCGGCACATATATAACAGCTCGAATCAGACAAAGTCAAGGCCAAAAGGAATACGAAGGAACGGCGGGGAGAAGATCGACGAAACGAGCGTAGTGGATTGGGTATGGAGCGGCGCGTATATAACAGCTCAAATCAGACAAGGTTAGGGCAAAAAAGGATACGAAAAGAGCGACGGGGAGAGAGGATCAGGTAGCGCATATCGACAACGGCGCCAGCGCGACAAACAAACGTAACAAACACCAAAAAACCGTGTGCAAAGACGTAACGGTGACTCGTGCATATTGGCCCGAGTTGAGACAAGTGATCGAAATCAGAGAGAGGAGGACACAAGCGCAAATAAGCAACAAAAAGAAACAAAAAAAACGAGCGAGGTATAAAAAAATAGGCGATTTCGGACTGGGGCCGGGATGCCGTCTAATCAGCGCGGCCTTTACCCTTCGAGCGTGCGGTCAAACGTCCGTTCTCATCGTATTCGGGGGCCGGAGTTGGAGACGGGCACCGCGAACGAACAACACGCGGAGTGGGAGCGTCGGCATCGTCGTTGGCGTCATCGAGGAACCGGTGGACATCGCAAGCGTGGTCCCTAAACTCAGCGAGACTCAGAGCACATGCCTCCGCCATCATTTGCTCCTCGGACTCATCCATTCCGCGTTCAGCCTGAGTTGGCTCCTGCGTCGGCTCCTGAGTCGGCTCTTGGACCGGGCTGTCAGGCCGCATTTCTGAACGATCGGCCACAACCTGGTTGGTTTCTTGAGTACGGATGAAGCTGGCGCCCGAGTAATCACTGGGAATGGATAGCATGTTAAAGACTGAAGATCAAAGAACGAGTGTGCAAGCTAAACTTACCGAACATACTCCGCCCATTCCTGTTGCAACCTCTGGAACCGACGAGGCGCGACGTCCCGAAGGTTCTTCAAGCCGGCCAAGTGGGCCTCATATTTGTCGAGCATGTGAGCCGTTCCGAGCTCGCGGGGCTGATGGAAGCCGCTGGTCCACTCCTCCAAACTAAATTGCCACTGAGAGCCTATTAGGAAGCGCTCTTGATCAAAACAAAAGGAGCTTACCAATGCCAAGATGAAGGCTACTACAGTAATTGGCATC
>JAYRCO010000939.1:0-15147 GCA_037042815.1 Ceratobasidium papillatum | reverse complement strand
GGCTCGTGGGACACACGAGGATCAGTCGCGCTAAACGACTTTCTATTACGTGACGATCCGAGTAACCACCGAATAGTCACTGTGATCCCCAAACCCCGGGACAATACCGGGGCGACCCTGGTATTCAAAGAAAGTACATGGGTTGGCCATGTATTTATGCCCTCGTATATCCTAATACGAGGGCAGGTTTACGAGGGCGACCCTTGTACTGCATATACGGGGGTAGATATACCGGGTTGACCCTCGTCAATAATGATTACGCTACCCTCGTACTTCAAGTACCGGAGCTTAAATGCGCCGCTGGTCCTGGAAACTTATGGCCCATCTCTTGTAGTGTTTGTAAGCGTGATCCCATTGAATATATAGAGTGTTTTGACATGATTCGGTGCTACGAATATGAAATCTAGCTCTGAGCTGGCCGGGTGGGAGGTCACAGGCAAACTATGTGATTTATATTATCTCACGGTGCCAGAGTCTAAGTTGAAAGATAGGTACTTTGCGCTTAACAAAATGGTTAATTGCAACAAGTTGTAGCATGTAGTTTAGATGTCAGAAAATATTTTGGGGGAGGACGATACAAGGCGATTTAGAACGCGGCCGTAGCCTGAGAGCGAGAAGATAATGGCACTGCCCAAAGCGTGAGTACTGTTCCGACTCTTGCAACGGATTCTGGCAGCGAGAAACCAATTGTGCTGTACGAGAGAAATTAAGCAGAACCCACTATAATCAACAACGTATCACAACCGTTCAATCTCAATTTATGAAGCTCTGAAACATGAATCAAATCAAACATATTAAAATTCTAGAATGCCAACTAAAAAAAGTTCTAGGAGCATCTTGAAGTACGTAGCATTTCAGGTGGCGGAGGATCGAAGTCAATTCCAGACTCGAGATCTGAGTGACAATAGAGTGAATCGATGGTATCTACGTCGAATAGGTAGATACACTATGTCCCTCCAAGATAGGTATGATACTAGCTATGCATTCTAAGCCCAAAAATACTGGATAACGCACCAAAATCTTGTAAGGTCAGGGTCAGTCTTCGGCACCCGATGCCCATGTCGACTTGACATATACTAATTTTGTGTCTGCAAGATCGCTTCTTATCCGTAGTCTAATTGTCATGTATTGTGTTACTCATGCATACTCTAAGTGGGAGAAAGCAGCGTTAAGTATGATGCAAGCATCTGGCCGTTCAAAATGGTTCCCAAGTCTTAAGCGCCGACATTTGAAATTAACCATCTTTGATCAATCTGAGCTTCGTCCTGACCACCACCGCCACTTAACTCACCTCCTCCAAACCTCCATGCAAGCAGACTATCCAAGGTAAAATCTCCTCGCAATTCACGCTGTGAGCTTTGTTTCTTATGATACGCTCTTTGACGCTCAATATTTAACACTCAAGGCTGGATTTCCCTCCATCAAACAGTTCTGGAGCTCCCGGAGCCGCGTCTTTCTGGACCAAAAATACGTAAGGAATACTATGGTAGCTCTACCATGTATTACGCACATTTGACGCATTTGCTTACAGAGAACTTCCGGCTACACCCGTTCATCTGTTGCCCGCAAGGCCAACAAAACCAGAACTGACCAAATGATGTCCAAGACGATGAAGGCAACCAGGTGTCAGTGGTCAGTGGGCAGAGCAATATACTTTACTTATCTAGAGGTCCAAGGAGGTTGGGGCTATGTTCGGGACAGGGGCGGATAGGAACCATCCAAGGTATCAAAGGCGAGTTGATGCACATGTCCCCCGTTCCAAACGCATGCTAACGCTATCTCTGAATATATAAACCCGCAGTTACAGAGACCTACGAGGCTATCAAAAATTTCCCAAGCAACTCCAAATGATACTTCCCTCCTCCGCATCTCCTCCGCATCTCCCACTGCGTCCTCCACCCTATCCCATGCTTACCCCAGCCCCGAAATGCAACCTATCAATGCTCAAGCGCAAGGTACTCTATTCCAATTGTCTCTCCGTTATCAATGACACTTTAGCTACTCGTACGGGCCGGCAAGACAAGTGTGGGAGTCGGGTGATACAATAACCAACCTGACAATGCCTTGGTATGTTTGTCGTGCACCTTCATCACACATGTCCCGGCGTGGCAGGTGATTTATTGCTTTTCCTTTGCGCGTGTTTTATATCCAGAAACCTCTTCAATAATTACCGCAATCCCAGTCACGCTCCCGTCAAAGAAGCTGGCCGTCGAAATTTAGCATAGCCACCCAGTCCGCCACTAGGACAAATCGTGCCTCAATCCCCAAGCCTAGCGCCGCGCCCTTGATCTCCAACCCGCGCCCTCGTTGTCCCGCCGCTAAACCTTCGTGCCACTTTGGACCATCCGTAGGTCGCTATGTAACTCTACGAGGTAGCTGTGAGTTTTGAGTAAATTAACCATGAATTGTACACTACTACTTGCCCTTGGGTTGTACAATGCAATATGATTTTATTATATTTACACGTCATCGATTACGAGGGCCAGTCTAGTAAAATACCAGGGTGACCTATGTATTACACCCTTGTAGGTACCCTCGTCTTGGTCCAAAATGACGAGGGTGTCGAAACCCTTGTAGATTACTAGAGTTTTACCCTCGTATCCAGCCCCCGTATTTTGCCGGGGTGGGGGGTCCACAGTGAGTAACAGTGTCACGACCTGACACGAATATATCCATTTATTTAATAATTCTTTTATTTTTGTTATTTCTTTCAGACACAGTTTCCTATTTAGGAACATTTGTATCACGTGACTTGTGGAACGTTCTAGATTCGTTAGTCATCGTATTTCAACTCTAATGTGAAATTCCTATCATGTAGAAGCTTCCATCGGAATTGTTCGGACTCTCTTATCTTGTGCCACATGTACGTTCGTGTTTGTAGATGGCTGTGTTCTGAGATGTATATAACCCGGGTCAAGTTCGATGGTGACAGACCAAGAACTTGACCTTCTCTCAATATGAGTTGTGTTTATTCTTTTATTCCTGATTTACTCGTCGCCTCCAACATTAGGTCAAGTTCTTTTGGGCGCTGCCAGGTAACGTGTCGTCGTTGCCACAAGGTCCTTCGTCGCCGTCGTTACGCCTCTCGGCGCTGCAGCTAATAACCAATTGCATTCCACAAATCCTACTCCACCTATCCCACAGTCACGTTCGTCGTTGCCCTATCTGAGCTCCACGATCCTGCTAAAGTCCCAATTCCAGCTGAGCGCTATTGAGTACCTTCGGGTCCTGGCTGCTCGCTGAATAACGGGTTTGGGCCAATCGTATCTCGGAACAAGCTTCGGCCAACTACTCTCTAACTTCGACTAGAGGGGATTGTTGTGGTTTCCATTTTTTCTATTTTTACTATCTGATCGAGTACCCTCGGGGGAACGCACGAGTAACCTTTTAAGGTGAACGCAATCCGTCAAGATTCCCTACCTATCTAATCAACGCCCCATCCACCTTCCGGAGTGGTTCCATCGTCGCGCTACTTACTGCGGCCTGTGCAACACTTGCCATATTAAGTTCGAGAAAAAATACATCTCAGGCTGCCGACTCTTTCATTGCGCTCTTGAATCCGTGATCAAGAAGGTCGGATATCCAGTACAAAATTGGCACGTGTGGGTCTGCGCAGCAGTAGATAAATCTTTTGGGCAGTGGGTTTTCATATCATCGAGCGAAGCACTACTCGAAGACTTTGCAGTCCGCGCTCTCCTCCCCCAGAAAATCTGAAAAACTGGCGTCCATCGAAAAAGACCTGATTGAATATCTTCTACAAAGGGTCAAAAAACTCGAACGAGACGTGCAGTATTATAGGGGACGAATTGAAACTCTATCAGACAAAAACACCTTTTTAAATCACCTTAACGACGAATTACAGGAGTCGTTAGACGAACAAACCCGCCTGCAAACCAACCAGGCAATTCGAATTCACCAGTACGAACAACAAATTTTCCATCTCCTCCCTCATCCTAACTTCTTGAACCCCCAGTGGCCCGCGCCAACCAACTCCGCCTCTGCGCCAAGCTCGCCCGCCTCCACGCCAGAAAACAATCTGGGCCCAGGCCAAGACGAAGCGTAGACAAGAAAATCGCCCTTACTAATTGGCCGATTTTATATCGAGTGGAGTACGAACGTGACACGGTGCCAATTGAAACACCCTTATATTATACAGGTCGGAAAGAAGCCACATACTTTGAAATTTGGAAAGGAGATTTGCTTTTATTTGTTCGAAACCATCCGAAAAATAACCCTGAAAAGTCACATTTGAATAACTTTGTATTACCTTACCGCCTGCGTCGTCGCTAGAATTTAAAAATCCTTGTTCTTTGAAATCATGGCGACCATTCCACCTTGGCAGAACATGAATAACAAAGAAAGGATTGCATGGCTATGCGGGGCGATGGGGGCATTCGCCACCCAACTTACCAATATGGAAACACAATTATCCGGTCAAATGACCACAGACCGTCAACATTTCGACGGTCAACTCACGGCCGCTTCTGGCCATATCCAACATATTCAAACCGAGATCGCAACCATTCAGACCAACTTAGGGGTTATCAATGGAACTACAATACAATCCTTGGGTCTAGTCCAAAACCTCCAACCTGGACAAGGTCCGAATCCACAAGGTCCGAATCCACAAGGTCCAAATCCACAAGGTCCAAATCCACAAGGACCGAACCCACAAGGTCCAAATCCGCAAGGAGGTAACCAAGCCCCTAAATTTAAGATGGGTACCCCCGAGAAGTTTGACGGTAGCGATCGAAGTGAGGCAGCCAAATTCATGGTTGCGTGCCGACTATATGTCCGCACCATGTTAGCCAATGAAACTGCGGATAGTCGAATCACCTGGATCGTCTCGTACTTGTCCGGGACGGCACTCGTATGGGCCAACCAATATTTTGAACAAGAAATCATAAACAACCAGAATTATCCCTGGTTGCACGATGAAACATTATTTTGGCAAGAATTCCAAAAACGTTATGGGGACGCGAACCGAAAGGAAAACTTCAAGGTCCTTATTAAAAAATTACGTCAAACCAAAACAGTACAGGAATTCGTCACGTCATTCCAGACCTACGCCTCAGGTCTTAGTTACAATGAGGCAGCCCTCAAAGATATGTTCTACGACGGCCTGTCAGAAAATATCCGCACAACCATGCTATCCCAGAACTTCGACGCGGATGCCCACACTTACGACGAGGTGGTAGAGCGAGCCTTGCTTATTGACCGACAGCAATTATCGTACAACGCTCATCATAAAGCCTCGCATACCTCCTCGCCCGCCACTTCTAAATCCAACACCAGTACCACCAAGACCACAGTCGTCGAGACAAAAACAAAGAATGAACGTTTCAATAAGGGCGACCGCATATATATGACTGGTCCAGATGGTCGCGCACTAAAAGGAAAGATTTTGGAAATTGGGAAGAATAATCGCGGATTTGTCTCTCCAACTGTCCAATGGGATGGTAAAACGGATAAAGTCCAGTTGGGATTCCGCGATTTAAAGAAAGACAATAGCCCACCCAAGTCGGACCCTAATGCAATGGACCTGGACTCGGCAGGAAAGGGGAAGACTGTGGGAAAATGTAACAATTGCGGAGGAAAAGGTCATTGGGCCAAGGATTGCCCCTCAGGAAAGATGTCGGGGTTCGAAGCAGAGTTAGAGCAACCCAGCTCAGATGAGGAGTCGGGAAAAGAAGACGCCTAAATCGTACCAGGGGGGCGGTTTTGGGCGAGGTATTATCTCAAGTGGTTTCGGAAAACGAATGTAATAGTTTAGAATGTTTGTCATTGGGCAACGAATCACAACTCCAGTTTTATTTCCGCGCTTTACCACTTGAGACTACCCCCGAAAAGAAAACAACGTATACAATGAAAGATTTCCAAGGTTGGGCAATGGTAGATTCCGGAGCCACATCCATTTTTATACATCAACGACTGGTAAAACAATTCCGCATACCAGTACAAAAATTATCCAAACCAAAGAAACTCAAAGTCATTGACGGCAGAGAAATAAATTCTGGAGCAGTCGATTCCTATTGTACCTTTGAATTACAGCTCGGGGAACACCGAGAAATTGTCAGTGCATATATCGTAGACGTCAGGAAAAATGACCTTGTACTGGGAATGTCCTGGCTAAAAACACACAACCCAAATATAGATTGGAAGGAGAAGAATATTTCCTTCCTGTCTAAACATTGTACGGAACACTGCGGAAAAAGTCACGAACCCCTAACGTCGCTGGAACAAGCGGAATTGGAGCTATCAGCAGCGTCTGTGATCCCAGATCAATACCGCGAATACAAAGTGGTCTTTGCGGATGAAAATACTACATCTACGCCGCTACCTCCGCATCGGCCGTACGACTTGGCAATAGACCTAAAACCGGGAGCGGTTCCAAGACACGGTCCCCTGTACAGTGTGGGTGTCAAAGAAGACATTGAATTAAAAAAGACAATCAACAATCAGTTAGCGGCGGGTCATCTGCGACCCTCTAAGTCCCCAATGGCTTCACCCGTTATCTTCGTCAAAAAGAAAAATGGTAGCCTCAGAGTTTGTGCCGATTTCCGGAAACTGAACGATATGACCATCAAAAATGCATATCCACTACCGCGCATTGAAGACCTGATCGAAAAACTTTGAGGAGCCAAAATATTCACGAAATTAGATCTGAAATCAGGATACAATTTGGTGCGCATAAAGGAAGGAGACGAATGGAAAACAGCAATCAAGACCAAATATGGGCTTTTTGAATATACTGTGATGCCTTTCGGCCTGACAAACGCTCCAGCCGCTTTCCAGCACTTGATGAATGACATTTTTCGGGACCTGATTGACATTACGGTGGTCATCTACTTGGACGATATACTTATATTCTCAAAAAACACTGAAGAACATGAAAGCCACGTCAAAGAAGTGTTGCGAAGGTTACGGGCTAATAGTCTCTATTGCGCGCTAGAGAAATGCCACTTTCATGTATCCGAGATTGATTATCTGGGAGTCATTGTATCACCAGAAGGAATTAGGGTAGACCCGGAAAAAGTGGCCAAGGCAATAGATTTTGACGCACCTACGAAATTGGTGGAACTACAGGAAGTATTAGGGTTCATCAACTTCTACCGCAAGTCGTGAAAGATTACTCCAAACGGGCCAAAAAGCTATTTGAACTGCTGAAGAAGGATGTAACTTGGCACTGGAATGAGGAACATCAGGCCGCGTTTGATGACCTTAAACAGGCATTGTCGTCAGCACCCTTGTTAATACAACCCGACCCGGATAAACCGTACTATTTGGAAACGGACGCATCAGATTATGCCACAGGCGCTGTACTATCACAATATGCAGACAACGGGTTCCTCCACCCGGTAGGGTTCTTTTCAAAGTCAATGAATGAACACGAACAGAGATACGACATCTACAACAAGGAACTACTGGCAATTGTGTATGCACTAAAACACTGGCGTCACTTGTTGGAAGGAACAGAAGCTCCAATCCAGATTATATCCGATCACAAGAACCTTGAGTACTGGAAGTCGGCAAAAGAGCTGCATGGAAGAATCGCACGATGGCAAGAATTGTTGTCCCGTCATAATTTCAAGATTTTATACATTCCGGGGAGCCAGAATAAGCGAGCAGACCTGCTCTCAAGGCTTAATAAACACCGTCCTAGAGGGGGGGGTGAAAGCCAAGCTTTGCTCAGCCCGGAGCAATCTTTAGAACTTTCGGAACTCGATGAGGCGGGAATTGTCCCAGACCATGACTTGGAACAAATGATCCGCGACGCAATACCAGCAGACCCCAAGTTAGAAAAAATCATTAAACTCCTGGAATTAAACGGGGACATTCCTAACTGGGAATGGGTCGATGGATTACTCCGATTCAAAAAGAAAATCTATGTCCCGGCTGACAAACAACTACGTAAACTCATTTTAGAAAGCCGGCACGACAATGTAGCAGCAGGACACCCAGGACATTTTAGGACATACGAATTATTACAACGAAAGTTCACCTGGGCGTCTATGAAAAAGGCAGTCAATGATTACGTATCCCATTGTGAATCATGCATACGCCACAAACATAGCAATCAGGTACCGCCCGGACTGCTGAACCCCATTCCACTTCCGGAAAAACCATGGGAAGAAATCACGTATGACCTCATTGTAGGCCTACCACCATCGGAAGGGTTTGATGCCGTGTTTACTGTGGTGGACCGATTGACAAAAATGTGTCACTTCATCCCAACACACTCAACAGCGAATGCAGTAGATATCGCAAATCTATTTGTGACATATGTATGGAAACTACATGGTTTGCCTCGCAAAACAATTTCAGACCGAGGTCCTAACTTTGCATCTCAATTCCTGCGACAATTGCATAAACGACTCGGCGTGCAACCTTTGTTCTCTACAGCCTTTCACCCACAAACAGATGGGCAGTCCGAGCGCGCGAACCAATACGTAGAAGGTTATATTCGCCATTATATTTCACATTGCCAAGACGACTGGGTCGCGTTACTACCCTTGGCTGAATTTGCCTATAATAATGGAACGAATGCATCGTCGGGGAAGACCCCTTTCTTTGCAAATTATGGGTTTCATCCACGCTTCGTAATTGGGGACAAAGAGGAGCAGGAAATGCCAACTGTTGATGAGCGTGCCACTTGGCTGCAAAAGGGACATGACGAACTCAAGGCGGCCCTAACTGTAGCACAGGAACGCATGAAGGAATACTACGACCGAAAACACCGCGAGCCAGCAAAAATCAAAGTTGGCGACAAGGTCTGGTTAGACACCCGTAACTTGTCCACATCCCGACCATCCAAGAAGCTTGCGGAAAAACGCACAGGTCCTTTTAAAGTCCTGGCCAAAATTGGTACACACGCATTCAAATTGGAATTACCCCACCAAATGAAAGTACACCCGGTGTTCCATGTTTCACTACTCACGCTTTGACGCGATGATCCGTTCGGTCGTGAACCACCTCAACCTCCACCGGTAGAAACGCCGGAGGGAGAAATCCAATATGAAGTCAAACAAGTTTTGGACTCCAGAAGACATCGAGGTAAAATCCAATACCTTGTCAAATGGTTGGGGTACAATGAACAAACTTGGGAACCCTGGGAGCACCTTAGTAATACTAAGGAAATGATTACCGACTTCCACCGGCGACACCCGAGAGCACTCAAGCACCCTCGCGCTTAGAAGGGGGGAAGTGTCACGACCTGACACGAATATATCCATTTATTTAATAATTCTTTTATTTTTGTTATTTCTTTCAGACACAGTTTCCTATTTAGGAACATTTGTATCACGTGACTTGTGAAACGTTCTAGATTCGTTAGTCATCGTATTTCAACTCTAATGTGAAATTCCTATCATGTAGAAGCTTCCATCGGAATTGTTCGGACTCTCTTATCTTGTGCCACATGTACGTTCGTGTTTGTAGATGGCTGTGTTCTGAGATGTATATAACCCGGGTCAAGTTCGACGGTGACAGACCAAGAACTTGACCTTCTCTCAATACGAGTTGTGTTTATTCTTTTATTCCTGATTTACTCGTCGCCTCCGACAAACAGCCACACGATAATCACTTTCTGTTCCAGAGCGATGGTTCACCTCGAATACCGCCGCTTCCGTCAAAGATAGAGACGGGAAGGACACGAATGCGAGACTATACATAGCGGTGATACAGCCTCGCCTATATCGGCACGGAATCATCGCATCAAGGTACGCAAGAAAAGGATGGAGAAAGCAGATGCACGCTGATTGTATTCGTTCCCGATCGCCTTCAATCGCCAAAACTCTCGGTAGTGTAGCAGGGGAAAGCCGACTAGGGCGCACAAGGTGTCGTCCGGGTGTAATTGTGAATGATCTACCCAAATTCTCGTTGGTGCTACTAATTTGTTCGCCTTTCCAACGGTTTCTTGCTTCCAGCATTACCACCATGTGAGTAACTGTTGGCGTTCTATGTTTTGTGATCACTCATACGATGTGTCGATAGTGCCGATCCCGCACACCAGAGTTCACTCGCGATTTTCCAAGGGTTATCCTGCCGGGATAACGGTGGATAGCGATGGATAACGACAGATTGGCGATAGATAATGACAGATTGGCAATAAAAAACAAGTGGTGGATAACGTCGGATAAGACGTGGATTATACGCTGTCCAGCGTTATCCAGCGTTATCCACCACTATCCGGCGCTGTTCATTATTGTTCGGCATTATCCATTGTAATCAACAGCCTATTCGACATTCATATAACCTTATATATTGCACACATGTAATCAGACACAAACAAACATCATACAAAAAGAAAGGACAAGTCCAAATCTGTCGTGCACTGTTCCCGACGCGATGCCCATGCCACTCCCCTGTGATTTGGTGTCAAGAGCCTCTTCCATGGCCCTGTATGCAAGATTGTTGAGGTGAGTACCCGTTCACATAAAGAGACAGCATCCGGAACTGACGCTTTTTCTCCCCCGAGCTCTTGACCACGACTCTTCGGCGTCACGGGAAAAGGTTCAGTCATAGCAAATTGGCGCGGGTAAAAATCCTCCGATGCTAATACTCAAGCTTCGCGTAGTAACTCGGCCTGGATACCTGTTTCAGCTTTGATAACGGCCAAAGGTAAGCGTTTGAGTCAGCAAATTATAGTTTCTTACTTTTGTCACAGCAAAAGCACAAAAAATGATACCGGAGGACGTGGATCTGGATAGTAAAGATGGAAATAGTATGGAAGAGGGAGCATCTGATGGAGAGACGGAAACTCAGGCTGGTGGGCCAAGGGGAAAGCGCGTAATGATGGGGGTTACGAAGACAGCAAGGACGAAGAAGATGGCTTAGACGACAAGATTGATACGCACGAAGAGGTGGAAGAGAAGGAAACGGAGGAAGGATTAGGTGTGGATGACGATTTGTTAGATAGCGACGAGGAAAATGCATCGGGTGAGTGTATATCTTAAACTAAAATCCAATTTGCTTACCATCAAGACCAATGGTAGCGCTAAAGAAAATGTCACACAGCGAGCTGGTAGCATACATAATGAAACAAAAGAAATCAAAAACACATACCCTCTCCCCGATTCCGACTCAGCGTAAGCCAGCCCCAACTCCAAAACATTGCTCGGTTAACTCGTGTGGATTGCAAAGTCGAAAAACGTCCCAATTCTGCTGGTTCTGTTCGGCGAGCTCAATCTCAAAAGCCCTCGGGATCGAAAAGACCACGCCAAGTACAAAGTGAAGCCGAGTAGGAAGTAGAAGGGGCCGTAGAGGAGGTTAGGCCAGACGACACTGTAGAGGCTAGGGGCGGGAACAATGACAGCGAAAGCGTAGAGGAAGCAGATAACAAGATGTTGCAGAATTCCAAAAATGTGAGTTTTGTATGTATCCGAGATGAGAATTTACTTACACAAATGAAGCGTACAACACGCAAGGCGTCCTGTGACCTTGCCGGCTGGAAATCCTACCAGGATGCCAATGTTACCCGGCGTGGATGATGGCGGCAAGCCAATCTATAGGGGGGTCAAAGATGGTACTCATAAGATTGTGTTTTCAGACATGCCGGTTTCATCGCAAATGTGAGCCAATAGTACCCAAAGCTCAGTTCGATATCACCAAGGGCAAAAGCTCCAGCGAACGAACCGACTCCAACCACCCCGGGAGGTTCGAGTTCATCAAACGCCCACGATTGCACCTCTAACTTCTCTGAACTACAAGCGAGATTTTGAGTTAAAATATCAGTAGAAGAAATATCACTTACTACTCGTCCTACGGGAAATTTGCTTGGCGCAAAGCAGGTGAAAATTGTTGAACAACCGCACATGATATCTGGCCGGGCTCGTCCTCATCTTCAAGCTCGATGTTGCACCGGTATGTTCTCCGAATCAAAACGGGGACCATGTCCTCAATATATTCATAGCGCGATGAATTTCCTCGAGTCTAAAAGTCGTTTAGGGGGCGAGGCGGCAGGCAGAAACGACGAGCCACGTGAGCCACTAGTAGGAGCTGTAGACTATCGAGAGATGCTTGGGATTCCAGCAGCGCGTTCTCGCTGCTGTTGTTGCCAGATGCCGGGTGACCATACAAAGTCCAATGGCTCTCGACTGCAAGAGGTCGATGTTTTGTCTTCGACTTGCACTTGTTGCATTCGCATGTAATCTTGCCAAGGCCCGGCACTCGGTTCACACTAACTTTAGCCTTGAACTATATTAGAAAATCAAGACTGAAACACAATGAAACTTACCGTTTTAGCCATTCCCGCAGCTGCACTCAAATTAATTTTATTGGGCATTGGAGGGGAAATATGTTTATTCGACAGTTAGGATGGTACAGAATATGTATATGAGTTATCTGAGTAGTCTAAAAGGCGTTGTGGCGGTTGCGGCAATCACGGTTGTGGTCGGGAGCAAGTTGCGCGTTCACGATCGAACCCCTGTGCCAGTATAAGGCATAATTTGAAATAACGCCGATCCTCACAACGAAACGCTAAGTCCAGACGCGCAATTATTCATCGCCAATCCATGCCGATCCATCATTATCCACCGTTATCCACCGTTATCCACCATCATCCCGGCAGGATAACCCTTGGAAAATCACGAGTGAACTCTGGTGGCAGCACCATTTTGACGTCCGACCCGGTTATATCTCATCTAATATTCCAAGAAACGGGCAACCCGCAAGAGACTTTGATTCTGAAAGGTACAGCATAGTTTTCGCTACCAAATCACAAGTCCTGCTAACGCGTTCAATCATATCGAATTCTTCCCTCCTATTCTAGTTCACATGGTTCGTGGCTTATGTTTTCGGCACATTACCAAACTAAAATCACCCAAAACGAGGCACACAAAGCGAGCGTCAGCATAAGTGCTGTCGATCGAGTCAAATCGAGCCCCTGCACGACCTCATCTGATACCCCTCGCGAACCGAGGATGGTTCATGCAGACCAGGAAATACGACGATATTCACAGTTTGGCATATAGCAAGTCGGCTAGTTTCTACTCTTCGGCGCTAAATACTTCAGAATGTTGTTCTGGCTTGCATATACGAGATGAATAATATGGATACTGGTCTGAATGTGAACACTGGTTGTTTGGAGCAAGAGTCCTCAAGCTACGTTCGAGAGATCTAGATCAGAATCGTAACGGCTGACTGAGTAATGAATGAGCTCGGCTTTGGTGTACAGACTGGAAATCTATTGATAGGAAGGAGTGATAGTATACATATTGCTTGTACATGGATAAAAATGGGCGTGCCAGAGCAGATGTAGTCCGAACTCACACGTCTGTCATTTCAAGCACCCTTTGTCGCGGTTTATAGTCGCTCAAATATGCAGTTGTATCTCCAAAACTTGATGTTATTCAATCATTATGCGATTCTGAGAAGATAAACGAGGGCTAATCACGATATCAAAGTTCCGTATTTCCTATTCAAAACTATCCAAGACTGCGAGTTGAGCGGATTTGTCGATGTGAGTGATTGTGTTGTCAATTCTGGGTCACGAACGTCTACGGGTATGAGCTATGTGGTCTAGGACGAAGAATTGTCGATAGTTGTTGTTGGTTGAGCCTCTGGATCGAGGAGCTCAGCCGATAGGAAAGAAACTGTAAACAACATGTCAAGCTTACATTCTGCATATTCGGGAGCCTCGCACGATCCTGATCGCTTGGGAAACGTACAACAATCTCCTAGACAAGGACATATAACCAGTTATTTCGCGTTGTAATCGCCACTGACTAATGTTGCTCGCCTGATTGGAGCTCGAAATCAGCCTCAAGGGATCCGCTACCCACCATCCCACCGACCACGGCGCCTTACACCGCTGGGCAAATACTTCGATGGATGCACTCGGGAGGCGAGAACCTCTGACACAGCCTCCCCAGACCTGAAGCCGAGGAAGCCGCATGGGAGATGATAAGTGAATTTAGGAGTTGAATGGGCGAGTGGTTCGCGAAAATCCAATCAGTCGACAGAAGAAATTGAGGAGTAAGTGAGCACGAGTGATGATATCGAGCTATTCTATGAGCCACGGAGCGTATGCGCAGTCGGTCAAGACACGTGAATCATCTTTCGAGACACGAAAGGGAACCACAAGTGAAACTCACTGGTAAGCGTGCAATCGTAGTCGCGCAACTCTGTGTCCACAATCGCTATTCCTCGACATCAGCAGGCGTTCCCGTTAGAGGATAGCCATGGCTGATTGTAGAGGAAGATTCGATATAATTTGCTAGTCCCGCTACGCAACCGAGGATGAAAAGTGGAAACGCAGAACAGGTAGGATGACGTCGCGTTGTATCGAATATCAAGTTCCGAGCAGAGAGTAGCCTCGAGTTTGACTAATAAGCAAGAGTACGTCGCACAGCAGACTTCCAGAGACAGAACCTGAGCTCGAGTAGGCTATGGTGGACAAGCAGAGGCGAGTGTCTTATGATCGCGCCGAACGCGGAGATCAAGTCCAGAACGTCTGCTGAGTCAGCAGGGTCTAGCCTAGTTACTGCCGTTTGGGACATCCAGGGCCGTGCCTCGACCAACTCTGACCTGACCACGACGTGTCTCCTACCACCACCTCTCTTCCAGTAACCATGGCGGAGTGGCCGCTCTCCTAGTGGAACCACACAAGTCGCCCGGGACACCTAGGAGACTAAACAGAGGAACGACAAGATATCCCGAAACCTCGGCTGTGGATTCGACAGAACTCGACCGTTGGAGTCGTTTTGGCGATCGTTGTGTGGACGTACAGTAGACACCGCGATCATAAATGGACTCCACCGAATTTATAAGCGGGGTTCATCGAGTACCACAGGATTGACCAAATAGCCGATGTATTGCAAATACATGCATGCATGAGTAAAGCCACTGAATCAAACACTGCCAAAAGCAGACAGTCTATGACAAAGAAATTTGAGAGTAGACGAGTTTGGGCTTTTCTCGGACTACAAGCAAATGGGGCCGCTCCGAAGGAGTAAGAGAAGTACATCGGTAATGATTTCAAGCTGGTATTTGGTGCTTTAAGTGAGTGAACCAAGGTCAGTAGGTATTCGGCAAGCATACAGTCTTAGAAAGACTTACTTGGGCAGTGGTCGAGGACTCGAGTGGGATCATAACACAACGAGCAATCTCACACACTATACTCCATCGTTTTTGGTTGTTCAGCGCGAA
>JAYRCO010000938.1:0-15154 GCA_037042815.1 Ceratobasidium papillatum | reverse complement strand
CCCTGGGAATGTTCCCGCCTCCAGTTCCACCAGTAGGAGTCGAACCCACCGATGTCGATGTCTTGGAGGTTGTTGGAGCTGCCGTTCCAGGCTGGCACCTGAGCAACTAGTCAGAATCAGATATGTTTTGAATGTGCTCCACTTACTGAGAGTAGTACGAGTTGACAACAACGCAAGTGTTTCCAGAGTCGCATACAGTACCGCCAGTCCAGCCAGTGCCCTAGAAATGCTCTTTCAGTATGGAAACCAGCGCATATATTAGGCCCAACCTACACCACACTGTCTTCATACAGCAATGCCGAAGGTGCCTTGCACTGACAGAGCGAGAGAGCCGAGAGCAAAAATGGTAAACTTCATTGGAGTATGTGGTAAAGAGAGGTGTAAATGCTGGTTGTTGAATGACCTGGCGTTGGTCTGTGCTTTTAACTGTTCACAAGATTTTCCGCTGTCGGTACGGGTACAGGATAAACATTTATGTAGTTCCTCCGAGCGAGCTCACCCATGACCACCATCGAGATTCTAGAAGTGCTGTTCGGAGATCATTGCTTGATGTTCTATTGCGCGTAATGTTTAGTCCGTTCTGCAGAAGTGGATGATCCTAGAGAATGTATGTCGAACTGTCACAATGGTGTACATGATAACAGAAGTAGTGCTAACCGAATGAGCATCCGAACTCGTACGGCATCAATTGGCTAAGGTCACCTTGCTCCCCTGCTGAGAGCTGAAGTTACTGCTCCATGACAAAGCGTGAAAAGGATTTGTCTTTGCAATTAGACCCTGTTGATCATAATATTATCTCGTCGTGTGTACAAAGTTTGATACTCTACTGATTCCGTTTCAGAAAACAATGCGCGCAACAAGAGCAACGCAAAAATGAGTGGATTGGGCCCCGACCGGACATGTGCATTAGAAATAGGGGCTCAGGGACGATGAGTCAGCATCTGGGAGTCGGATTGGACCACTTCAACTCCTCGTTACTCAATAATCCATAATACTTTGATGTCGCTCGAGGCTGCATATAGAGTTATTCTTCCGAAAGAAGCAGTCGGTAAACCCTCAAGTTACATAGTATAGCGAACAACCCCGAGCGAGGTGCGTAGCTTTGTCTGACAATATGTTTGCTTATCAATGACATAAGTCCGATATATGTGCACCCGTAGGCTAGAATCCTATTGAAAATACCAGTGATACAAGGCGTACTCGGCTTAATTCAATGTTATTGAGCGAAGCCTCATCAGCCACAGAGGTCTCACCAATCCTAAGCAAATGATTTGTGAAGCGTGAGGTAGCGGTCAGGCTACCGTACATGGTGGCAAGGTGAAAAACTTTCTATGGTAAGATTTCTGCTACGAATCACATGATCATATGCGCACAGCCACGGGTGATATTCAACATGCCTTTCTGTTTGTATAAAGTATCAGGACGGCTAGAAGACGGCCATCTGGGTAAGGTCAGTAAGCTTAGCGTATGGAAGCGTTGGGATCGGGATATATGGATACCGTAGATGTACGGGAAACCTTGGCTCAGGTCAACGAGGGGAGAAGCCCAAGAAGCCCCGAAGTATTTTTCTTTCCTGCTCGACAAGTCAGTCAGAGTGATATAACAGTCACTCGCATAAAGCATGCGCCGAGGCCTAAACAATGAGCCTTTTAATACTGCGTCAGATAACTTCTCATGCTGGCCACGAATCATAACTTGAGCTGGAGAAACACCGATTTACAAGTTGGCATGAAATCGAGACAGTAATGAAAGTCCAACAAACTAGAGATGAGACACAATAATATCTCCGCAATACGTAGATCATGCGTCTCTTTCTTAGACTTGCAGGCAGATATTGGGGGCCTACTAGAGTAGTCTCAGGTAGTGGGAGTCCACCTGATCAACGGCCGCTGTGTCCGAAGCTCCTCTAAAATGAATCCACACATTCGTTAAGGCTGCATAATTGATGATTGACCAGAAGCAAAGAACTGTTACTCAATCGACGAGATAGAGTCTGGATATGATCGCCCAGTGATCCTAGACATCGGCTACTCGAACTGGTGGAGTCCGGGGTCGCAAATCCACTAAAATCTTGCGTATCTTCTGGGAGAGTGTACTTGTTATACGTCGTGGCGGAGAATGGGCCCCGTTTGTGGGTCAGTTTTACTTAAATCCAAAGCTGAACTTTGACATTTGAGGTATGGCTGCTAAGGTGTTTACAAGTACGCAGAGTCAACCCAGCTAGTCGATCCACCAAAAACAGTGCTCATCGAGACGCCAGCCGAAAGTTTGGTTGCAAATGACGCACGTCCAGTCTTCCATGCGCCAGAACTGAATAAACAAACAATAGTTGGCCTCCGCTCAACGTTGAGACTATATAAAAGCAAACTCACCCCGAGTTATTATATTCGCCAAACAGGATATGATCGGTGTTGGGGGTGGAGGTCGACCATTGAGACCACCCGGCAGCTTGGCTGAGGGACCGCTCTAGTATTTATAATCAACGAATTTAGATGAAACTCACATTTGAGAACCAAGAGACGAGTTTTGGAAGATTACGCGAGCATAGTTGTGCCAAGGACGACCTACGTAGTGCTTTCAGCTACTTGAGATCATATCGTGTGTGGTGAATCATACCGAGGTATTGAGTCCCAGTACCAGTGATGGTGCATTTGTCGATCACATACTATTTGTAAATTGTGTTGGTTCTAAGTCTGGTACCCAAAATAATTGGCTTCTTACATAGGTAGCGTCTTCCGATGAGCGACCGGAAGCTATAGAATATATGCGCGTTGGTATGGCTCCAACACTCGAGAAAATGTTAAATTCGTACCTGTAATCCATCCATTGCCGACAGTTTCAATAGTACTTCCAGTAAGCCAAAGGCTCGCACCACCAAATATCTGTAAATCACCTCCTCAGTATCTTGTTGGGAGGTCATACAATAAGACTTACAAAGTCTGTTGCGCCGCTAACGTAGCTCTTTCCCACGAATTGGAGTCCAGAGTTTGCCAGAAAGGTGTCTTGATACCCAGTAAGCTTCAGCCCATAGCCTCCGAACCGCGTAGCACTAACGCTCAGGGCGATAGCTTGACTACCCTACATAAATAATTAGTCCTATGAAAATTTTATCGTCGCACAACCTCAGACATACCTGGCCGTAGGTGTTGGCGATGTTGAGATTGTATATCTTGACATCTGCCGCTTTAACAGAGATGGTCGCGCTTGCCTCATTACTGCCAGCGGTGCTAGCCGGAATGTTGTTGGTGATAGTCACTTGGTTGCTCGAATACGTCAATGCGTTCGAGGTTTGACCATAGATCGTGATGCTCGAGCGAGTGATTACGACGCGCTCCGTGATCGACGTGGCATAGACAAAGTAGATACTTGAGGACGTGTCGGCCAAAGCGGCGGTGAGAGTGGAGTACTTGCCACCAGGACCGACGGTGATTGCTCCAGACGGAGGCGAGCTTGCACAGAGAGCAGAGAAGGCGAAGGACAGAATGACGATGGCTTTACCGAACATGATTGTAGAACAAGCTGCGCAACACGCCCCACCGTTCAAGCCTTTATATAGAGGTTATTTCGGAGCAGCACACATGGAGATACGGATTCACGGCTACTCGGTCTCCATTGGATCCAGAAGGGGGATAATTAGAACTCGTGGTTAGCGAAAAGATCGGAACTGTGCAGCGCCGAAGTAGGCCAATAATATCCAAGATCGGAGTAATTCTGTGACTGCCCAGCAGATAGTGAATTGCCCTAAATTTGAGAATCGAGAATCTTTCACCATGTGAAGTAAGCTGAGGATATATCATGGGAACCAAAAGGGTACAAGAGCTACATGCATCATAGGCCACTTTTGAATCATCGTGGTTCGAGGGATAACCATGGTCAGCTGGTTATGGCGTCGCCGGGCCGGAGGTAATTCTAGCGCGCGGTTGACACGTCGTGAACCTGGCTCATGGGAACTTCACAAGATCGGAAGATCGAGTAGCAACAATGAAACGAATGGGAAAGATCAGGTTTTTTTGGCGAATCTCGTCATGATCTACAATTGTTGAGTCAGAGCGGAGACCAATAAGACGTGCTTGCGAGCTACAAGCGGCACAAGTGGGATGGTCGGAAGCAAACCCCCTGTGATGACGCACTTTTTGTGGCTCCGGTGGCGAATGATAACTAAATATAGGAGAAGAACTAATATTTGGAGTCCATATGTCCAAAAATACGTCCCTACGACGGCAATGGCAAAATCATGATATATTATACATATGAGCCTGGAGCTTCCGAAAACTACAATTATAACGAGGTGAGAAAGCAAGACATTTGAGCTGCGGTGCAAGGTGTGGGTATTTTGGCTCAGCCAACTTGCCCAAGACGATTCTCAGTCACTGATCGAAGCCTCATCAGCTCGGGGGGTCCCGCCCATCCATCTAAATCCGACACCATTTCCTCCCCGACAACTAGCGAGCCTTCCGCAGTCGCCCCTCTCATTTCTTCGATAGGTATTCCCTCGCCCGAAATCGATTTCCAGTCGTTTGGCCCACATATCATGAGCAGTGCAGTGAGAATTACCTCCACGATCATCTCATGGCCCTCGGGCGTGAGTTCGAGCTGAGTGCCCTTCCGCTTCGTATAACGTGTTAGGACGGCCAAAGGGCGATTGTCTGGGCAAGACCGACAAGTGTAGCGTATGGAAGTATTGGGGTCGTTATAGATGGATGCGGTAGACGTGCGCGAGGCCTCGGTCCAGGTCATTGAGGAGAGGAAACCAAGAAGCCCGAAGTGTTTTTCCTTCCTATCCAACAGGTCAGCTGGAGTGATACCATAATCACCTATACGACGACGCACCGAGAGCCAAATATTGAGCCTTTCAATACTACGTCAGCTAATTTCTCATGCCGGCCGCGGATCATAACTCGAGCCGGTTCCTTTGACGGGGATGCCCATTCTACTGACGCCATCTTTGAAGTCTGAATGCGGCTCACGGATGACGTCGTTGCTCCCTGTTCCATTGCTCCAGAATCGGGTGAATGTAGGACAATATTAGTAAAGGGACCTTTGGTTACGATAGAGACTCGAGTTCGCGTTCCATCTGAGAAAGTGCTGCAAAGCAGCTCTCGAGACGATAGAGTGAGGCTCAAAGGAGGTAATGTTGGTGGTATCCCATTAATAATTGTGGTGGAATTCGATGAAGCCGAGTCGTCGGCCGCAGTGTTAGATGAAGCACGTAGCAAAGGTCCCAACGGCCTGGTGAAAGGCGCCTGCTGATAAGTCGGAGGGGTAACGTCCGGTTGGCCAGAGCCCGAACCTAACTGTTCGTCAGTATTTTCCATGGTAGTTTCTGGAGTTGCCGCTAAATCATTTCTGATGAACGAATACAACCGCCAATCGTATTCTCCAGTGACAGTTAGAAGAGCTGTCAAAACCAGTGCATCCGCGTGCGCAAGACCAGCGGGAGTAAGCTCCAATCGTGTGCCGATCGCTGATTTACGAGACACAAGGACCGCGAGGACTTGTTTCTTAGGATCCGTAGCCTATAACAAATAGTCTTTGTTAACTTCATGAATATCAGATCGCCAACTTGAACAAACGAGCGCAGGCTTAAAGAAAAGAGGTGACCACAGCAGATCAAGAAAAATGACATACCTCCCACTCCCCATGCTTCTCCGTCCATTTGATACCAGGCGTTTGCCCATACTTCTTAAATTGCTGTAATCCCCTGCCATGGTCAGAATTCCAGTTCCATCGGATGCCTCGCACTTACATGTGTTGTGATCGGCCCCATAATAGAGCTCGAAAGCCATTTCTTCAGCCTCAAGGTTAAGTCTTGTGTTTCCACTAGCGTGCCTTCTCCCATAAAACTTTTCGGCCATCGGATAGTAGCCACATTACGAGAAGTGGCTGGATGGGTGATCACAGTGGTCGACCCAGATGAAGCTATCGTATATCGAATTCGATTGGAGTTACGGAGTATTCCAGATAGAAAGAGAGGCGAATCAAGCCTCAGTGACTCGGCGAAAGCGGATGATTCCGACGGTGGACGAGATGCAGGTTTAAGTTTCTTGATGACACCGGGCAAGTCCGCGACTTTTTCAAGAGGCAACACACCCCCTTGCATAACAGTAGTTGCAGGCATATCGAAGTGTAAAATATTCTTTGGTCAGACCCGAGGTGGGAGCGGTGGTTGAAAGAAGGAGGTCGATGCAAGTGATCAACGCCGGTGAATTACATATGTCGAAGTTACATATTGGAAGTGGAACCACCAGCCCGTATGCATCTGAGTAATCCTGTGTTGACTTGGCATATGATCGTCCATATTCTTGCCTCAAATTATGATACAACATTCCTTTCCAAAAAGGCAAAGCAAAAGCTAAATTACAAAGCAATTTTGATCCAAAGCAATGACAGCAATGACATTTTGGGCCTTCTTCATTAATCACCGCGCCTCTTGGTACTTGTAGGTAAGATAGCCCATACAATCAACAGACTACTCATCAAGCCGACAAGACTAGAAAGTTTCAATTAGCCACATCCGTAGCCAGATAAAAACTAACTGCTAGTACTCACATCGGTTGGAGTACTTTCACGCCATACTAGTAAGGAGTATTAGATAAAGAACTCGTGGTTATCATACGACTGACCTTTTGTGTCATCGCTCCCGTTATAAAAGGAAACAGCGCGGCGCCAGCTTGACCAACTCTAAGGAATCGTTTGGTTATTAACAAGTCATTGAACGCAACACTTTCACTGACGAAGCAACCCAACCAATACTTCCAGTCAACAGCCTATGCCAAGAATAGTTTTCAGTATGTAGGCCTTGTTGGTATGTAAGTGACATACCATTTAGGGACGATGCTGCTCAGAACGTTCACCGAAATGGGATAGATTGGTCTACAAATCGCATTAGCATATAGTCACTACCACAGCCTGAACTATGGTATACCCTGAACGAACAAATGCTAGTTAATGGTAAGATTATAGGTAAAATGAAATTCGCATACCCATGAGAACGCCAACCAGAGAGATTGCGACCGCATTTCCGGTTACGTTGGGCAACCGCCAGACGGTGAGCTCCAAGCCGAGTATGAGTATCATATAGATGTATACGACAATTCGCTCTCCAATCTGAAAATAACATTCATCGGAAACAAGCAAAGATATGATAGGACTAGGCAGTACCTGTACATTGAGCCAAAGCAACATAATTCGGCCGACCATCAAACCTGAGATCGATCGATTAACTATGGCCGAGGCGCTGATAAGCGGATATACGTACCACCAAAGAAACCGCTAAAGTAGTGTCAAGATGAGTACGTTCAAGAGTACATGTAGTCGGGGGGAACTTGCCTAGAAATAAAGCCAGCTGAGAGTCCAAGCCCTCGCTCTTCCACCACAAACTTCCGTTACGTTATCAGTTTGATGGTGCAGACAATACGTAGGCCATTTACCGTCACGATCCAGCCTGAGAAGCATCAGTTATACTTATTAACGAGCTAGAGGTTGCGAATTCCTTACCTCCAATAGTAGTTTCGGTTCCGACATAAAGTAAACTGAACACCGCGAAGAGCTGAATGGCCCACGATCTGAAAATCTGATGATATTTCCGCTGGTTGCTGGCAGATTCAGAAGGGTCAATCTGAATTGGCCCAAGAAGTTCTGCAATGAAAGTATGAGGGGCGTTACGTGTACGTATCATACCTCTTTCTCACCTTCTTGAGTACGGAACTGAAAGACTGACAATAAGATAATGGCATCTACAACGGCTATAGAAAGAGGGGCTAGATAAAGGAAAGACCATTTATAATGCTGCAGAAGCCGAGTGGTAACCATTGGTGCAATAAACGCCCCAGCTCCTGCAGAGCAAGATGTCAGACAAGGAAACGGAGCGCGTTGAGAGTTAGATACCATAGCCCGAGTGCAACAGTCCCATTTTGGCAGAAGCATTATATGGCAAGGCAGCTACAAACCCATTCGACTGGTAGTCTTGCAGTCCCATACCTGGTGGATATGAGTTAATAAACTATCCCTCATTCTTCGCAAAAAAAAAGCTCACTGAATCCGTTGATGACATATGCTACAATCCTCGTTAAGCATCTAACAAATAAACTAATCGCGCTACGCACCAAGACACATGACCGGAAACGGGAACGCCGGAACAAGAATCGTGTAGGCAAAAATCTGGCAGATTGCGCCTACGGAGTGCTCGGGATGAGTGAAGAATCGCTAAATTGGGTAAATGATTTACCGAAGAACATCACTCGACCGAAGCCGAGTCGGTCAGTGAGGTAGACTATATAGATGAGACTTGATCCCCGGGCACGATTCATAAAATTACCAACCATTCAATACAGCCGCAGATAACGACCCTATACACCCAAACACGAAAAGT
Organism: Ceratobasidium papillatum; assembly: GCA_037042815.1. Lineage (NCBI taxonomy): Eukaryota > Fungi > Basidiomycota > Agaricomycetes > Cantharellales > Ceratobasidiaceae > Ceratobasidium > Ceratobasidium papillatum. Next base: position 6,783 of record JAYRCO010000938.1, on the reverse strand, counting down.
AGCGAGATAACTGTGAATCCAAGCCCATAGTGGTTTCGAATGGCTGGCAAAACAATGCCAATTGCGGCATCATTCCACCCGTTCTACCATTTAATAAGATTGGGAAACCTTAGAAGATCAACGACGGTTGTTCTTACTAAGAAGAGACACCAGCAGCATGCTGCGATAGCACTCCATTCCTTCTTCGCATTGATTTCCGGCTCGATGTTATCTGAAGTGACGGACGGCTCAGGTACATTCCGACCAGTTCCGAGCACGTTCATCTCGATTTCACCCTGTACATGGCGAACGCGAACAGCAGCATTTGGTGGAGCATGGACTTGAACAGAGTCAACACCGGCATATGGGTGCTTAGTTGAAGAACCCTCTAGTATCGCTGTCTGACTCGACATGTTGTCGGAACAACTGAAGGTAGCTCGAGAAAGAGCGTTAGGTAGGCCAAACTCAAGAGTTTATAGGGCCTGTAGAGCTAGTAAAAAACCGAAGGAATAGCTCCAAGAGGCGGTTGTTGGAATCAGTTTACCAATGGTCGTGGCGGAACTTCGGTGTCAAATTCACCGGTTGATGTGGCTATGCTTGGCTGACTGATGCCCTGGTTACGTAACTCGCTGTGCTGCATACATTCAACATTTTCAAGTCTATTAATATTCTACCCTCTCAGAAGGAATGAGAAATTGTGGGAGTTTTTGAGTTTTCTCCTTGCATAGAACATTTCAGCCATCTTCACCACTTCCTTCCAGCCGGACGTTCCTCAACTTTTCACTGTCAAGAAACAGCCAATGTCCATGTGACTGTTACATCGCATTATTTTTAAGTATCCCATCAGATATCCACGGGTCTTGCTCCATAGCTTATAAAAACATCTTCTTAATGTTCCTTAAAACCGGTAATCAACTCGTTCTAAAGCCTAGGTTGCGTTCATGGGTCACTGATCATCAAGGTAGCTATTCTTAATAGCCTCCACACGTATCATCGACAAATCAAAGGGTGTTGAATCTATCACGCGGCACGAGCTTAATCATGTTTGAATGTGATATCTCCCTTCGGTTCACGTCAAAACCTCGCTGTATGTAGTCTACATACACGTTGCAGGATGGTGCTCAAATCGTTGATTGTTTTCTATTGACCGGCTATCGTATTACACATCACTCCTGGCTGGAACATCACGCGAAGCCTCTGAAGTCACAAAGGTATTTTTTAATGGTCCTGTGGTAGGTACCGAGCTTATAAATTACCCTGATTAGCCCCCCTGTACATCGCTGAAGTAATATATCCTGGATCTACTGAGCCATATAACTAAGCTACTGTGAGCCTAGTCCTGCCCCTATCAGTCACTGTTCACCAAGGTGCCTTTCCTTCACAAGCCTCCACTTCTCATCGAGCGCCAAGATACGGCCGGATAAGGCACATATGCGGTGTGGACTCAGCATGGCTCCAACATGATGCATTTGCTCGATTCACGTCAAAACCTTGTTGTATACACGCTGTGAGGAAGCGCCTATATCGTTGATCAATTTTCTATCGAGCGACTCCTGCGGTTGTCGCATTGCATATCTCTTCCATATAGGAGTATCGTGCGAAGTATTAAGCATGCCTATCCTGTATGGCTCTATTATGTACTGGGTCGTGAGGCTGATCTCGGAGCTCGAATGACCAAGCGGACTGAGGATAAGTGGGGTCACTATAATCAAGCTATTTCACAATGTTTGCTTGCTTGATGGCGGGTGTTGATGAGCTCGGCCACACGCCGCCTGCCAATCTTTGGAGCTAAAAGCACACCCTGAATGTGCCCATCCAACAGACTGAGTTGGAGTTCAAGAATGTCCCAGATCGAAGGATAGTATAGCTGGCCCCGAACACCCTGGGTGCGCTCCAGGGCGTCTAGTTGGTCTTGACATTAGTTGCAAACCCAGACTGCTCTTGATCCACTTCCGATATCTCAAGCAATTTTGATTGCCTGGGGATATTGGCGAACTGTGTCTTTTTGCGTTTCAAATCTACGTTCCATCTTAGCCCGGGTAATGATGAATGAATCAATGTAGACTAAACCCGCTGCCGCTGCGCACAAATCCGATATATGCGTTGCCATGTCTTTTGCTATCAATTAGAGCTCTGAATTCATAGAATAAGTGGATGAAAGCTAACGGAACATCACTTTTGATACTGTTTATATCAGATCAATGTCTTTGAGTAACGAGCATCTGGGCTTTCATGCTTTCCAGAAGCGCCGCATTTGCCTCGTGTGTGACTTGTGTGAGATCAAAGGCCCGCAACTGGCATGTCCGGCATTGTAGCGTCTCACACACATGCTCTAGACTCGGCTCCATTACCTCGTACGCCAACGCGCAAAGACCTGTTGTGAGCCTCGAGGTTTAGGTATGGTCAGGGGATGCTCCCGGGGCTGGACTACTCGCTCATACATAAATATCATGCAACAAATGGACTTTCCCATACCCCACCCTCATCGCATTCTGTTGCACATGATCCACTTGTTGAAGAAACTTTTTGAACATGTCAAAACTAAACCTGATAGCAGTGCAGAGCAAGTAAATTCAACTCGGCCGAACGTTGTGATCTTGCTGACACTTCTCGTGACCGATTTCTCAGAAACGAACTTTTGCAATATCGAAACCGAGTGAACCGACCACTTTCGAAAAACCCGTTTAGCGAAGCAACGACCACGGAGTCATCAGAAAACAATCAAACAAATGATCAGGAACAACTCCCAGAAATGGAGTATTCAGGCTCGTCTGGGCAGACCATAGCGCTCGACAATGGAACAGAGAAAGCTAAAACCGACCAATTCAAGGCCGAGGATACTTCAGGTACAAAAAACGTCAGCAAAACCGACGAGGACGAGGACGATGCTGTACCACATTGGATTAACTTGGTCAGTCCCAACTGAAATCAAGATACCCGAAACTCCACTAACAGATACATTTCAGCTTTTTGACCTATCATGGACTGCAACCTTTTCCAACCTCACCAAGTCAGCTTGTTTCTAACATTATCGCGGTGGATTTCTGCTGACAGATTTCTAAGCAACGCACAGTTCAAAGAGCCATGGGTATGTGCAATCACCTAGGCCAGCTGCAGCCATCTACTCAACATCTTATCTAGGACACTGTCTCTTATATCGCCTTTTTCATTACCGCCTGGTGGCTTTGGGTTTCATATGTATGTGAAATCCAGCTCGTCATTCGTAACTGTAATAACACATGTCAACCAGGTATTCTATAGCGTCGAATTTGCTACCAACGATTGGTGAGCAACGTGGTCTACTATTATATCATTTTTTAAAGCCCGGTTTAGGTTCCATCTAGTGGTCGTGTTTTTGCAGCTCGTTCTATTCGGAGCGCTGGCTTCAGCTACGCAAGGTCAGTTGACTTGAGGATTCAGTTATAGACCAACAAACTGATCCTGTGCAGGTTTGGACGTAACTAGTTATATCTTGCACTCTCCTGGGCTAGACACACTCGACATACCATATACCATCACAGACGAGACAACACCCGACCGATATAAAGCTGAAAGGTTGACATCAATATCTTTTCGAGTTATCATGATATCAATCTTTATAAGCCGGTAAATATGCCTAGTTCAATCTCGACTCTATGTCATGCCACTTACTTGCCTCTCATCAGAGTGTTACTGTTGATCCGACACTCTCGATGTACGTTATCATTTTGCGTTTTTCTTTTTCGAAAATTTGGCAACACTTATCACTACGCGCACCACAGTGATATACTACGCTAACAAAACTCCCAAGTCCGGAAAGTTTCCCCATCAGCTCTGGATTGTCCCAGGCTCGTTGATCGTGTCAGGTGCCCTCTTCCTCGGCGCATTTCTCATCGACATAGCACCATTTGGGCATGAACCACATGGTGCTAAAATAAAATTCATCCTCTGGGGTACTGCACTCCTAGTCGAAATGATTGCTCAGCTGGTTCGAGCTGAGCTATCGGTCGAGTCGAGCCAGAGCGTCAACGGAAGGACACTAGTGCCATCTACAGCGTCCATCTCGGATAGGCTGCAAGATATCACAGTCATTATACTCGGCGAGGTAAACCTATCATGACTTTTTGCTCAAACAGAGATGTTAGCTCATCCATTTTATAGGGTGTCAACGCAATCTCAGGCTCGTTCTATGCTCTCTTGCAGGCGCCCGGCTTCAGAAGCGCCTCGAATGGAATATCGATTACATGCTGCGCCGTGATTGTTTTCTTGCTTGCTTATCTATATTTTACTGGTCCGGGGCCCTTGAAACCGTCTCCAAAGTCTTCCCGTGGAAGTGATAAGGAAGAGCGCTGGCTGAAGCGAAGGCGGGGTACGAATATCATTCTCACCACTATCAGAGCATGAAGACTAACATTATTGACGTCTACAGCGGGTTGGGTGATGATGCATCTCCCATGGCTGCTGAGTGTAATACTTTTATTGGAAGGTAAGATGACTTCACAAACTTGACGCATACATTCAACTGATCAATTCTGTTAGGTGTTAAAAACCAACTCATACTCACTGTAAGTTCAGCGGCCGGTCGAGCGTAACAGACATACTTACGTCGCTTTACAGAACTTCATCGACTTTGAAATATATTTACTAAAAAGCCTGGCCAAGAGCACGAGCGGCGGCATCGACAATCCTAATGAGCTTGGCAAGCAAATGCAGCCAGTGCTCCTATCAGCCGGCATGACATGGCCGGATCAGTGGAAAGAATTCACGAACATGCGCGATTATAGTGTTTTGCACAGCCCAAATTGGAAAACCAATTCAAGTGATGTCATCAGCGTGTGGTTTTTTAGGATGACCTTGAACGGGTCGATTAATATGTTCTCTGTGAGTCTGGGCGTTTTGAATGTCCTGACCAGCATGCTGATTTTAGAGATTGTAGAACTTTATGGAAGATGATGGCATCGACGAATCGACTCAATCGACGATTGATCGGTATTTGACGAATTTTACATACACTCTCGAGGTATGATTAGAAGCTGTTCTTTGAAAGACTTTTACTATACACGAAGATCTTTGGTTGCTTATAGGATGTTCGCAACATCCAGCCCCCTCACTTTGCTAACTGGCATTTGTACGAGGTAAGATTCAGTCTTATTCCTTGTGGATAGATTTGACTAGCGAAACAGATCATCAACAAGCTTATGGAACCAAGCTTGAACAACGGTCGATACATCATGGCTATATGCGGCATAACTTTTCTCTCGCTCGCCAGTCTAAACCTTATTCAATCATGGCCACGAGGTACATAACCTTACTTTCACATACATCACTCATACTTATCTCCGCTCCGTATAGACCGGTATCAATGGGCATCCATATTCAGTCGTTACGCAATGGGACTCGCGATGGTCTTCCTCCTGCTCCTAAACATAGGAAAATCACAGGTGTATACCGACGCAACCGTTCGCAGGTCTGACCGTGCGGGAGTTTTGAGGTGGATTGCCGCGTGGGTGTTTCCTTTTCGTTTCAAACTTGGTGGCCGGTCATGGCTGACGAGTGCTTATAGGCACTGGGCGATCCCGACTCTTGCACTCGCATACGTGATTCAATTTATAATTGATACGGTAGGGAACCAACTGTAGATCTAGTCTCTCCGCCTCTAACTGATGATGCTTCTAGGCTTTGATCTGGTTTGCCGTGAGACATATTAGGAGAATTGCTTCAAACAGCCAACCGCATGACAGCCCCGAGAATAAGCGAGAGACTTGACAACTATGTATCAGGAGCGAATTCACCCGGACTCGAGATGTAGATGACGATGATAATCTAATAGAGAGTTTGCGATCCAATAGCTAAACACCGATCGAGGTTGCGGTCCACGTGATTAAATATTATTTTATTCCCGTAACCAATGTCGGTTTTTTTACGCTTTTGCCAAAGCAGGACGTCTTAAAAGACATTATTCTTACTGCTATCCATATTCTCAGGGCTGACAGTGCCTTTCGAGACGAGAAGGATGAGCAAAGAGGGGCGTCGATCAGTCAGAGCTCATCGTTGGAGTTACTGGATTTCTTTGTCAAGTTTTTAGACTGGTCGAGGGCATTGTGGAGATTAAGAAAGATGGGCTCTATGGTTAGAGTCGAGCGACGAGGCCAATTAAGAATATTATGCGGGCCGCAACGTCGATCGGCGTTTAGCTGTTGGATCGCAAACTCTCTATTACGGCGATTTTATTTACAATTTTCTTTGGTTTCTTAAGCCTTTGTTTGTTTCCCAAGCTGTTCAGCTCCATACGCATAACGTTTCTAAAAATATGGTAATTTCGAATTTAGCTGCAAGTGTATAGCCCAGCGCAGTAGTCTGCGGGGGGTTGAGCGGAACGCGCGGGGCGCGGGGGCGTACAGGTTGACATGCGCCTTTTTGGCCACTGCGGCATCATCAACATCATAACTCGTCCACGCCAAAGTCATTTTATAATCCCAACCACCATACCAACGACAACACATCCGAACGTTTCGACCCGTACCAGAGACACAACCTCAACACATCCATACGCATCCTACACTGGCACCCGCCACCGGTCGCCACCCGACCAACTCCGGCCAAGCACCCAGGCACACCCGTCCAAATCAAGGTCGTGTGACCGCCCTAAGCGCCGAAAGGATAAGGGATCGTTACGTTGACGAACCTTTGCGGTCGACGATATACCCCAAATCCCTTACACATGGACGACTCGTCACCGTCAACCGCACCGTCGGACCAACAACGCAGCCCGAGCGCGTCGAGTCAACATAGCGGCCGATCGGATGCGGCGACGACCAAAGCCAA
>JAYRCO010000937.1:0-15157 GCA_037042815.1 Ceratobasidium papillatum | reverse complement strand
CCTACTTAGCCCTGTGGAGCTACGTTGTGCTACCTAGACTTTCGGCCTTTGGCCGAGCAGGGCGTGAGGGAGAACAAGAATAATGAAGCCTTCATGTACAGTAATTAAAGCATGTTACAACAATTAATTGAGCCACAAATACATTTTACAAACATACCTTCTAACTTCTCGTTATCTAAATCCGCCTCGTGAGTTTCTTCGTGTACTTCTGTCTCCGCCAGAACTGTAGATTACACTTCTTGGTAAGTAAATCAAATATATGTACAAAATTGCTTACCTTCTTGGCCATGTTCTTCCACATCCCACATAGAACAGTCTTGGGTAGCCGGGCTGGATACTCTCACATTTAGGAGTGACGGCCCAACCGCTCCGATATTTTGCGCCATTACCCAGTCATATGCGAGGACATCTAAAGGTTTCACCTCAGGAAAAAATGTTGGGTGCAACTGCATGCAATGTCTGCAATTAAAGTGGGGGCTAGTAAATGCATTCATGAACTGCAGTTGCACCAAAATCGCACCTAAGCTGCATGCAATCGCAATTCATGAATACATTTACTAGCCCCCACTTTAATTGCGCCAACATTTTTTCCTGAGTAGCACCAAACCCCCCAAATGCTGAAAAATACCTCTGTACGGGTATTCAGCACGGCGAGCAGGTGTGAGAAGCCTCCAAAATAAACTCCTCGTGGCAGGTCGAGGTGGGATGGGTAATCCGATTAGGTTGGAACCCAGGTACAGATTGGCACCTGCAGAGACAACCGCATAGAGATGTATCGTTTCTGCACATAGAAAATCGATGTTCTCGCAATATAGTAAGATACGTGTAACTCATTTGTGCGGTTAAGAATCTTCAATCGGAACTGAAGAAAAGTTGAAATCGGCGGAGAAAAACGTAAATATGTTTCCAAGCACGATTCATTGTGCTACAGTATTTATGTGTTTTTGTCAGTATCTTTCAGAGCGGCCCTGGCTACTAAAGACTTGGTTCTGGAGATTCTGAGCTTTCCCAGAACCTCTCCAGAGCCTAGCACGAGTTGCAAAAGTTCTGCTAAGGGTTTACATGTACATCGTAGTGCAAAAATCCGTTGGAATGTACCACGTGTGCATGAATTGTAGATCTTAGATTTCTCAGGTGATACAATTTCAGTTCACTCACAATTGCTTCATCCGCAACCCCATTTGGTATGGCTTCGATGACAACGAACAGCCTCACGGCCGTGAACAATTCATCTCCGCTGCTGCGTGTCCTGGGTGCATCCTACCGCATGGCAGCCTCGACCACAAACTACATGGGACTCCCAGATTCAGATTCAGCTTGAGGCGTGGCGACCTTCTGTTTTGCGTGTGGTTTCCGCCCGACTCTGTTTGGGACATATATGATACATCCTCCACTACTGAAACCCCCAAACTGAGATGTCTTCAAATACCCCCCAATCTTCTACTGCTACAAAGAACTCTAAACGTCACACTCACGACAAAAGAAGCGCGTCGAAGCAACCCCCACAAAACCCAGAAGGAGACGTTGCACCATCTAGTGTCTCCCAATTCACTAGTCCTCTTAATACTTCTTCTACCTCAATGGGTGTCTCAAAAAACAAGCCACTTCCGTTTCCATCGGCCACAAAACCGGCTAAGGCGTTCCACAATGCCTCCCAGGCTGGCACTTCTACCGCTATCGCTTCCACCTCGGAACGTAACGACAAAGACATATCACATCAACTACCGCCGGATATACAAAACAACATATTGATTTCTGTCCTGGCAAAGGATCAAAGTACCACCAATACCAGCTCGAACTCTCCCTCCGAGGGCGGCATTGCGATGAAGTTGGATCGTCTTTCTGAGGAGGTTATTCGACTTGACAGGGAGTTTCGGAATATGCCTATCGGTTCTAGCGTAGAATCGCTCAGTGTCTCAGATACCGCTCTTCACGAGAGATGGCATCATATCCACAAGGTACTTATCACTGACCACGACGTCAGATAGCTACTGATCATCCTCTCAAGATGTTTCGGAGCTTCATTGGACAAACTCGGGCTATGGCAACTGAAATTCTTGCTTGGAACGAAGGTAAAGATCGAATCTCTTGTGGTACCGTTTTCTATTTTTAAGACATCAATGAACAGACTTCGTTTCAAACATGGTACCACTACTGCAAGGTAGCTCTGTAACTTATGAAGAGAAATTATCAGAACTTCAAAGTTTCATCATGGTGCGTAACATGAACATATCTCAAATATCGCACTTAATTTTATGTTCTTAGATGATATCACCAAAATCGTTGAGCTCATCCGACATCTCAAATGACGTAAGGGAGATCTTGAAGCAGATCTCTGGAGTTGCTGAGGCTGTAGCGAAGCCTCCTCCAACAACCGAAACCTCATTGACTCCAAGGACCCGTAAAATCCCTGGCCTTTCACGGGTGATGGGACTCTTGCCGGGAAGCACAACCCCTTCGCGGCCAGACCTGCTTCGAGATAGCTTGTCAAGACTTTCTACTGATGTAGAGGCCGTTTTGGACCGTTTTGGGATATATAATCGCGATCTAAGGGAAGAGGTATGTCAAAAAGTGGTCTAGAGACTAAATCAAAACATCTATTCATGTATGCCCTGTGCTACAGCTTCAGTCAAGCGCCGAAATTCTCCGGAGTCAAGTAAAGGCAAACCCAGGCATAACCAAGGTATGTTGGTTGTGAATGACCTAAGGTCTCAATGGTTAAATTATTTTCCCAGGAGATTTTTTCGAGCGAGAAGTACATTGGAATCAACGAAGCGCTTTGGCATTATGCGACCAAAACCGATAGGGCGACCTATGTCTCGGTCCATGAATTATCTAAAAATGCGGCCCAGGAATGATCTTCTCTACTCCGAACATTCTGAACTACCCCCATGTAGGTGATGGGAAAGCTAGTAACTCGTACTAAGCTATGATCTAGAGGTCTCATTTGGTCACATGTCATTCGCTACGTTGTCACTTGGCCATCATTGCTTGTGAATTGTAGCTTCGTTCAACACATTCCGTAATCTATATATATATTCTATGTCGCCTACTGAAGGCCTGTTCACGTCAGCAGAACTTCTCACGCTCACGAGTACCCAATGCGCTACCTATGATCACAGACAGTACTTGCTCTAACTCTGTGGGAGTCAGTTTGCCTGTTTTTAGGGTGCTCAAAATGGTCCCTTCTGGGCTCTTTTGTCGTATTTGATAGGTGCTATTGACCTATTACTTATAGCACGGTCCGCGACTGGCTATTTTGGTATGTCACTCGCTAAGCGCCGATTGGTCCCTTTTGACCTAAAATCACTCATTTTGCCAAAACCTACCTAAAGAATAGGTCCAAACCCCTAAAGAATAGGTTTTATGACCCCCATAGAGTCTAGGGTATAATCTAATTCTCTACTGAATCTGCCGGGGCTTGGGGCCCTTCACGAGATCCCAAAACGCTCGTGTATGCCTATTATCACAGAGCAAGTACGAACGCTCGTGATATGTACTCATGAGTGCTCGTGCGTGCTCTGAAATAATAGGTATTAAAAGCAGTCTGCGACCCGTGCCTCTCAACCTTGCTTCTTCTGCTGTAAATTGGACAAAAATCCGAGTCTTTAGCTAATTGAACAAACAGGGAAGAACAACGCCCTACGCTACGAGCTGAGCTGAACTATAGAATGACGTCGCGCAGAGCAGCTAATCAGAGCAGTTTTGAGGTACAGAGTATAGCGTTGTATATCCAAAAGAATTTCTAGCACACCAGCCGTTGAAGAACAAAGAGAGAGAAATACTGCTCAAGATCAAGCCTGACAATTCGATGCCTCACCGAACTAGTCGCTGATTCCAAAAAGCTCAATCAACTCGGAGCCACTCAGAAACATCCTAGGAGGACTAATCTAGGTCTTATGTTAATGTGTCAGATCTTGTTCTTGGCATCGTCGACGCTCAGTGTGTCTAATAAAGGCGCGCGGTGAAAGAGAATAGGTTGTAATTGGGAGCAAGAACGGTTGCTATTGGTGATCAAGATGAAAGTCATACTGATGGCCCCCACTCTTTTCGTCCTCTGCTGCTCTGAACTCTTCTGCGACTCGAAGCTAGAATGGATAAAGGTACTGGATCATCTGCAATTGTTGTCGTAACTTTGTTTTGTCCAGACCAAGGGCCAAATACTTGGTGGTCTATCCCGCACGGCGAATGGGAATAGCTCGCAAAATCTCTAAAGGTCAAAATCAATGACGAGCAGTCTTGCGCCTATCCTCGATGCTGCAAATATAGAAGCAAACATACATTCGCTCTCGTTGCTCAGTATGTATGCGCTACATGTGAAGTGGACAGATATTGTAGCTTCAGTTGTTATCGCGCGTAAGCATAACTTTACTTGTGGCACGCTAAGTCAAATCTGATCATAATGATAATGTAGCTCATCACTTTTGATAGTCACTAGCAGCTAGGGACTTTAGAATCACATAAATCAACATGTATACCGACGGGATGACTCTGATGTTGTTGTGCAAAGACATCTACATAAAACTCACACATACCTGCGAACTTGCGGACAGTACTTTTGAGAATTTCACCCTGAAATGCCGTCATTCTTCACAAACAATCCTACCAACATTTTTACAACAACACACAAACATGTCCTAAAGCCGACCCAGTCCCGCGACGAGTCCCGGCCCACACTATCAAAAGCCAAGAATCAAGACGACGAGTGCAAAGCCTAGGCTGGACCAAAGATATTCGCAGGTACTCTGACTATGAGCCCCAACTTGTTTGGAAGGAAGCTATCGACCCGTTTGTCTCGTTTGTAGATGATTTTGAAGTACTACATTACCAAAATGGCACCCTAAATCGTAATTTACGATAGGCCTCCGGGCAATATAAGGTGCTTCCTCCTTATCCCGCAGCTTGAGCTGAAACTTGACACAGGTGCTCTAGCATATGGAGCTTGCGTTCTCCAAGCGCGATCGCTCAAATAACGCTTCTGTATCGAATGTAACTATTCCGATTTCTTCGTTTTTTGGTTAGAATGGTCTTGGGTGCATGTTCACCCCTTGTATGCTGTATAAAACTGGAGTTGCGTATGATGGCCGCTAATACGATAGGTCGCTACCTGTATTGCTGCGCTAGCCTCTAGCAATGTCCTCATTATGTGGGATGGGGGCTGGTTTAGTACTTAGGGTTTCTTGACGCATAACGCCACGTTGAGTGGTTAAATCGAGCTCGTGATCCATTACGCGGTATAAAAATCACTATTGGCTGTTACACAAGCCCTCCTCCGAACAGATTCGGTTCAGAATTGAGCTAATAAGCTCAAAGCTATCTAGGTGAAGCAAGATTGATCACATTTCGCAAAGCAAATGGAACAACCCTCGCTGCCTCTTGGCTATACCTCCCGTCAGGACGCATATTTTCTCCTAACATTTTGCGTAGTAGACAATGTTGCAGGTGTTTCATATATCTTCTACTAATGTATCTACCCGATGTCCCTTTTCCCTAACTTACTGCTGTCACTTTTCTGTCAAGATGTCGCGTGTCCCGTTTCATTTGCGACCCACCGTGTATTGTGCATCACAAATTCAAAATTGTGAATTGGGATGTTTTGATATATATAGAGAATAGTACGAGTTATTTAAGTGGATAATCGCCGCACCTCTTCTGCAAATCCCCCTTCTGGTTCTGTCTTCTCTATTCCTTCTCCGGCACTCCACTTCACGAACTCCAAGACCTCAATCCCTTCACCTTCAGACCCTGTCGTCACAAGCACTTCCTCCCGCGCCCAATCGTCTAGTGTTGCTCGAACAGAAGCATCCGTCCCTCCGCCTGGTCGCATCATAAACGGCTGCGCATATAGCGCGGTCGATGAAGGATCGCCTTCGCTCCCTCCCGATTTCCCTATCTTCTCCGCATTCAGTCCGACTACTTGTCTAGCTAGCGCCCTCCCTATAGTCTTTACCTCGCTTTCACCTCCTCCTGCAACGAACTGAGGCAAGTGCTTGGATTTGAGGGCCAGCGCAACTAATGTTCCGATTTTACCGACTTGGGGTTGAGTGGCGACTGACTGGTGTACATATGTCCCAGCGCGTAGGGCGATACTGGAGGACACAGGAAGTGCAGGTCCAACGAACGAGCAAGCCCGTCGGAGCGAGATTTTTTCGCCAATCTTGGCCGTGGTTTCCTGTATAGCCGAGGATATTGTTCGGGAAGGGTCTAGTGAAGTAGAGCTTGAGGAAGAGGGCGAGGGAATGAGGGGTGCGGCGGATAGGATACTGACAGAGAAAGGTTGGATGAGTCCTGGTTTCGTGACCTCTTGGGAAGAAGATGATGACGGCGCCTCGGCGAGATAAGCTGCAGTATGTGCGATATCTGCAACGAGTTTGGAGAAGAGGTCGTTGCGTGCTACAAAGTCCGTCTCGCAGTTGACTTCAATCATCGCAGCTCGTACACCTGCGCCTGCTTTGCCTTTGGATCCGGCAGAGCCGTCAGAAAGTACTGCGATGCCGATAAGACCATCATTTGCGACTCGGGTAGCCACTTTAGCCGCTTTCTTGGCTCCACTAGTAATATTATCTTTTTCGAGCCATTCAAGAGCCGCAACTAGATCGTTCTGTGTAGCGAGAAGAGCCTCTTTGGCTTTAGCAAAGGATGTCTGGTTATCTGTGACTTTGCGAATCTCCGCAATAAGTTTGATAGAGGCTTTTAACTCATTTGAGCAGAGTTGGGAGGTATGAAGGCGAGAGCAAAGCAAGGGGGTGCGAGTTATTGGCCGTGTGTAAATAAACATTTCCGGAAGGGAAGTGGTTAAAATATGTATTGCTAGCGATGAGCCTTGTTGCAGTTACGTTGGGGTTGTGGTTAGACTCGACCGGCTCGTGAAGTACTCCAAGTATCAAAGTTAGACAGAATAATTTCTGGGTTCACAAGCGCTCTTCAGATCAAGGTTTTAGACCGAGAAAAACAAGTGAGTGTGTAGGACAAACTATATCAGACAGGTGAGTCGGGATCAAAGACGTCAAGACCAGGGAGAAAATCATGACCACTAAGCGCTGGGCTGTTTCGATCATGGCAAATCATTTGCAAACAAAATTTGTGGCTGCTTCAAGCCTCCACACCTCGGTTCTCAACTCGTCGCAATAGTACTGAGACTATGGCTTCTACGTCTGTTCCGGATGACCTCCTACTGATTATGCAGTCCTATGTCGACCCTATACCACCACCAACTTCGACTCCAGGTCCTTCACAGCTTGTTGAACAGCCGCCAAAAGCGTTGGTTGAAGTGGCAGATGACGAGTGGTCTGAGGGAGAGGATGTAGCCGAGGCAACTCTTCTGGTGACGGAAAGTGACGATGAAGATATACCAGAGGATTCGAACACAGCCGAGTGAGTTGGTCATAAGGCGCTATTGACCCCTGACTTGATATTTCTTCTAGCCAACACGCATCCAAAGTCATACTACCGATCAAGAAGTCGCTAGACCATGCCAGCTCAGACTCAGATTCGGACTCGGACTCATCATCTTCCTCCGATGTCGAAATGCGTGTGACACGATACCCAGCATCAAAGTCTAAACACGACTCTCTCACTGTCTTAATGAAGCCTAGCGACTCTGACGCCGAGGACGAAGATGGTGGACCTCCTGGCTCTGCTACCCAATACTCGGGAACCAAGAACGAGGTGTTGGTGCCAGACGTCGACGTACCAGAGGTCACCGAGGTTCCGGCTGATGACGTGTTGGAACCAATAGGTGAAATTGCGACCATTATTGATAGTGTTGTTGTCGTCAAGGGACATAGTACGGGTGTGTATCGTGCGCTTGATACGGATAGTTTGTTGGTATTTGATGATCGGAAGGTTTTGGGCAAGGTAAGTTCTGCATCCATTCAAATTTCCCCATTATTAATTCGCCAATTTAGGTCTTCGAGACATTCGGAGCCGTTAAACAACCTCTTTACAGTGTCCGGTTTCCCTCTGCTTCCGTGATCGACAAGAACACGATCTGGATCGGCAGACCTGTGTTGCACGTGCCAGCGCGATCCAACTTTGTGTTCACAGAAGCGATTGCACGAATCAAGGGCAGTGATGCTAGCAACCTACACGACGAAGAAGTTGCAGACGACCAATTAGACTTTTCGGATGACGAAGCTGAGGCACAATGGCGGCGAAACAGGTCCGCAACATAATCCTCATTCTACACTTGCGTTTTCAGTCGCTTATTACACTAACTCGGTACTCGACTTCTTTACAGGAAGGAATCTAAACGAGAGCAAGCATCATCCTACAACAATACTCGTAGCCCGCTTCAAGGAACGACCCCAGCACTACCGAAAATGGAGCTTCCTCCACTAGTCCTTCAATATCCTGCGGGAGATGACGGAGACGTCCCGTATAGTGCACTCCCGTATGATGATATACCTGACCCAAGGCCAGTCCCTGCTGCGTATGATCCCTACTCAGATCATGAAGAAGACGCCAAGCCTACGGCTTCTCTGCCGCCTCGTCCTCAGCCGCCTAGCCCTCATCAGGACCGAAACGGTAATGGTCGGGGTAGAGGTAGAGATCGTGGTAGGGGCGGTCCGAGTCGCAATCAAAACCGAAAAGAGAGGAAGAATACCGGACCAAGTGAACGTGGTCGTCCAGGCAGGGGCCGAGACAACAGAGGAAGGGGCAGGGGTGGTCGACAACCTCACGGCCAAGGAAATCATGGGTTCTTCCCAAATCAACGTTCTGGCGAGCTGTCTCCGACGTCTCATGCAATCGCCCAAGCAACTGGGCAGTACTATCCGACACCCTTCAGCCAAGATGAGGGCTATAATCCTATGAATGCCGGAACCGGGTTCTTCGACTCAGAAGCTGCTGCGCCTGGTACTATGCCCCATATCAACCCTCGTTTCTTCTCTGGCGACATGGCAGGAGGAGATATGAGTGGTTATGGGATGCAGTGGGGTGATATGAATAATATGGCTGGATACGGCTACGGATATCAACAGCCTGGATATGGATATAATGGTTTCGGTCAAGGAGATCAGATGGGTTATGACAACCAAGGTTACGGTTGGCCCACAGGCGAGCAGTATGGTCAGCAGGACCAGTCTCGCGGTCCGAGCAACGGCTCTTAGAACCAGATATGAATGTAAATTGTAGTTGTATTGTACGCTCTTTCTTTTGGGTTCAAATGCGCGCATGATTGCTTTTTATTTGTGGTCCCTGAGCGCGTAAGCGCCCATATTATCTAAGTGGCACAGTTAAAGATCAATTCTCATTTCCGCCACCACCCGCCACTATCCTTGACCCTGCTTGGTACCATTTCCTCTTGGTCTCGAACATAATTCAACAGCTCGATCCTCAATACCCGACTCTCATTTCTCAAAAATTTCTCCTTTCATAGAATCGTTCTCTAGTTCATCGGTTCGTCGCCCGCCAAACATGGGGGAGTGCAAACCTCAGACGCGACGAGTCAAACAAGAGGCTATCGATGGTTCTTTACTCTTGCTAAACGAGTCCTCTACCTCTCGCCCCTCCCATCCTGCTGTCCAACCACCATCCGAAGTCCAATCCGAATTATTACCGTCGATACCGAACGCCCCAACTGCTGCCAGTAGCTCTCGCACAGTCAAAAAGGAGGAAGACCCCGAGGAGAAACTGCTCCAAAAGACACGCGCAGATTCTGTCAAGGCTTTTCTCTGGGAGGTTTGGAAAACTACTCCTGCGATTCCTTCCGCGACGTCGCGCACTGCGCTTGCAAAGGCTCGTGGAGTTCCACCAGCCCTCGTGCATAGTTGGTACAGCCGTCGTAAACGGGGCAGGAAAAAGGACCAAATAACATCTCACCCGGAAGATGAATACGATATTATGACCCGCGAGCAACCCTTGGCGACTGTTGATGATGAACCCAACCTAGCCACGGAAGTCACGCCGATGGAAAGCAGCTCGCTTCCTCCCTCGTCTCCGCCACACACCCCTCCACGCTTGGCCTCGCCTATGGATACCGTGGAGATA
Source organism: Ceratobasidium papillatum (assembly GCA_037042815.1). Classification (NCBI taxonomy): domain Eukaryota; kingdom Fungi; phylum Basidiomycota; class Agaricomycetes; order Cantharellales; family Ceratobasidiaceae; genus Ceratobasidium; species Ceratobasidium papillatum. The sequence continues at coordinate 5,167 of JAYRCO010000937.1, read as the reverse complement.
GCTAATTCCTCGCCGCCAACCGATCCAGGCCGGATTCGTCCTATCACTCTTAAAGTTCCCCTTCCGTTTCGAAAGTCCAGCTTGCCCCACGACTCTGCACCTGCTGAATTAGTACCTAGTGAAGCAGGAGCTTCTGTGGCGCCCGTCAATGGTGCGTGTATGCGCATTAATTGACGTTATAGTGTCGCTAACGTGATTCTTAGCCACATCTGCAGCAAATTCTGCCACTTCGGGCTCTGCCGCAAAGGGTGCGAAGCGTGGTCGGAAACGCAAGGTCAAAGCCGAGGAGATCGACATAACTATAGAGGAATCTGCTGGGATGGGTACCAAACCGGTACCCAAGAAGAAGCGTCAAAGGGTAAACAAGACGAAGCCCGCAGCAGGTGAGCCAATTGTCAAATCTACGAGATTGTTTGTTCAGGTGTTTGTTCAATTAGAACCAGTAACCCCTGCTCCTCTGGTTATTGGGGCTCAGGATTCTGTAGCGCAGAAACCAGAAATGAACCTTTTCCTTGCTCCCGGAACTCCTACGAATCGCACTGTACCGCCACATTCGCCGCTCGCCAAAATCTATACCTCAGTTCTTGTTGCCCCTTTCATTCTCGGCGAGAATCTCGACCCAGGTTTTGCTCCACCCGGAATCCCCTTCGGCAACGAGTTTGCTCCCGTCCAAGACCCGTTTGTCGCCAACCCGTCTCCCTACATCTCGCGACCAATGCCACCTCTGCCCATGTTTGAAGCACTTGATCGTGGGTCGTACATAAACGACTGTCGAGAGGCTCTACGCGCAAGTCTCAAGATAAACTCTGAGCTAGGGCTATGGGATCTTGTGGTGGAAAGCTTGCCTGCGAGCTACTATATGGATCTGGGCAAGGACTTGGACATCGAGTGGCCAGAAATCGATTGGCCGTAACTTTCTCTCACATTCATTCTTCGACTTCAAAAGTAGAACTATTCCAAGTATCGTTATTCACTCACGAACCTTATACCTTGCTCTCGTATTGTTGTAACTCGCAATTTGTAACACGCTCAAGACCTGACGAATACTGAAATGATGTTCATAGTCATGTAAACATAGACAAATAAATAGCGTACAACGCTCTAAAGTCTACAAAGGCAAGGCCATATAATCTACACCGTCAGGGGACATGATCAGCCCATTCTTGATGAGCACACGCTTTCCCAAATCGCACCCCTCGGGCGAGAACATCTTGCGGTCGACAAATGTCTCGGTTACTTCGCACTTGAACGCTCCGCTCACCACACTATATCGCCGCCAGATTGACTGCCTGCCCGTCTCCAGGTTGAGTTTACCCAGTCCGGCCTCGTCTAGCTGGATAACGGCCGCGTGGCCAAGCTTACGAAGAGCGTCGAAAAGAGGGAGTGGATCATGCGAGTATCGGCGAGCGGGTTCGGGAGAGGTGATAGAAACGGCGGCCTTGATCTTGCAAACGACGCTGTCTTGGCATTTGAATTGCGCACGACGGGTGATTTGCATAGGTGTATCGTGAGAAGCGTGTTCAGGCGAAATGCTGGGCGCGGTCTGGCCAACGACCTCGAAGGAGACGATCTTGCCCAAAAGCGAGCTATCGGGTAAAGCAACGTGAGCGAGTGAAGCTTTGGGAATGGTCGTGTGGGCATACCTAAGATACGGCTGGAGGTTTCCTCGAGTTGTCATGCCCAACTTCTCCTCCTCTGTCATGCCTTCGGGCCACTGTTTGCGAATGTTTAGTTAACGGAATGATTCATTAAATGAACTGCTGCGCACTGTAAAATGACCCTTGTTACTCCTCTTCTTCGGTCTCGGCGAGCTAGGGATAATCTTCCTCCTGGAAGCTGGAGGAGAAAGTAGCACGGAGTTCGCAGGGGTGATTGTCGTGTTCTTCATCTTGTCCCTATTCGCGGTGCTCGGATTAGCATCAATCACACCAAGGCAGCCGAGCGGACACTTACACCCACGACTTCACGTATTCATCGTTCTCAGGTACGAGCTCGATTGCTGAGAATCCAAGCATGGGGAGTTCAGGGGCAGCAACCTACGACGAATTCAGTTTTACGATATAATAGCCGAGAGACGAGCCGGAGCTTACATCAACCGGAAGGCGCTTGGTGTATGCGGGCCGAGGTGAACGCGAAACTGAGAGTCGGCGGGAGTTGGCTGACCAGCGACGCGGGCTGAGGGGAGCAGGCGGTGCCATCCCGGTGTTGTGTCGGTTGCTATACGCGCTATCAAATGGAGGATATCAATAGGATGATCTTGGTATCAAGTCAGCCACGTCGAACTGACATCCATGCTTCATCATAGTGCTCTTGCCGTGCATGTTCGTCTTGAAAAACTGCTAATTGAGATGCAAATGGGTGATTCTGTATTTGGTATGAGTGATCACGAATAAATAATCAATTTTTAGTCCAGTCATACATCATATTTTGCGGCACCAATCTTGATAGCAGATGGTCGAGAGCTCTTGACAGCAAACCCAGGTGTTTTTGAAGCATCACTGCTGAGTATCATATTAGTAGACCTATCAAAAAAAACGATAAAATACTTACGTCCAGACGTTGTAGTACTCCTTCTCTTGTCGTAGCAGGTCCAAGTGATGTGCTTTCCAAGCATCGACTGCTTGCGCGTACTGTAGTTCGGTCTGTCAGGAAGCTGAGAGACACAATCAAATTATGTAGCCATTACCTGTGTTATCTCGGAATATCGAGACCATGCATCCGCATACAGCTGTTCAGCAGTATTTTGATCCTTGGCTGCTTGTAATTGTGCAGCAAGGGTACCAGTCTAAGGACGCCCATTAGCAACCAGCATACGATTGTTTATTAAAAGCCGCACTAACATGCGAAGTTTGCGAAGCAATCTTGGTTGCAGACGCTCGCGCACCACTCCCTAGTATTGAGCCGTTCTTCACGGCGTCACTTCATATCCAGGATATGTCAGCCGAAGCGCGGGTTTGATAGATAGACAAAGTACATACCACCAAGCTTGGTCATAGTCCTCTTCCCACTGTTGGCGCTCTGCGTTGTGCCTTTGTACGGCAATATGATACGGCTGTGTTGAAAATCAATAAACGAGATCCGATGCTAGAAAATTTTCAGGGCCTTAAACATACCGTGCTAGATGTAGAAGGAATGCTGGACCTGAGTAAACCGTCCTCAACAGCGTGACTAAATGGTTGAATGGGTAAGTGGGGGGTTGATGTAAGCCATTGTGCTAATGCATACACCCAAGCATCATTATACGCCTCCTCCTGTTCGCGACGTTTGGAATGGAGGTTTAATTGAATCGCCAGCGCACTGAACTATAAGGCCGGTAAATGAGCTTTTTGTCTTAGGGGCCGAGCTAGTTTGGGGCTTACGTTCGAAGCAGTTGAGGCAGCCTTGATCGCCGGATCACGAGCTTCGTGGACGAGAAGAGTTCGTCCAACAGAAGGAGCACTGCAGAGTCAAAATTTTAATATAAAACAAAAATCCAACGGGATCTGTAATTACCTCCATGTCTCGTAATAATCGTCTTCTGCTGTTTGTTGGTCGGCGGAGGTAGTCAGTTGAGCGGCGAGTAAATTGGACTGGAGGTATTGTGTTAGCCGTGAATCAATGAATCGATATATATACTGACGTTGCGAGTTGAGGCGTTGACTTTGATCGCAGGATCACGGGCTTCGTGAACGCCTAAAATACGCTTCTCGACCGAAGCACTAGGAACAGCAGTTCAGTCTCGAGGTCTAAGTGCAAGACTAACGTCACCAACCTCCAGGCTTTGTGGTATTTTTCCCGGCTCTTTTGGGTGAAGTCAAAGTATTCTTGCACATACTCCGCAGGAGTTGCCGGGATAGAAGATGAAGGCGAGGTAAGTTGGGACGAGTTATCCAGACTTGGAACATCCTCGCTCTGCATATATCAATAAGTGTTTTTGTTTATTTACATAATGTAAATCCTTACAGAGAACGATCCGCGAAGGGGGCTATTTTTTCCCGAAGAGAACCGTCGATTGGGACGGCGATGGGTCCTACAGAGATGTTGAGAGAATCATTCGCGACACAGCGAAGTTAACTTACCACCATGCCTCGGCGTATGCGACTTCTTCCTTTTCCAAATCCGCAATATAGCTACGTTGAGCAGTCAAAGGAGAGATGGAGATAGGGGATGCCATTCTGATGTGTAGCGAGAATAGGATCCAGTTGCGTTGACTAATTGAGGAGATTTGGTGGTCTCGACAAGAGCGATTTTTCTAGCATCTGACCACGCCGATTATATACCGAGCAGCAAACCATTAGAGCTAGCGGCTACGATCCGAGATTCGGCGAGTCTCTCGCTGGCCCGAGCTCCGTTGTCTGTTTCAAGACACATTTCTCGTGGACAAAGATGTCAAAAATCAAGTAATCCATGGGGTGAGAGAATTGAAAGGGCGGAGTAGACTGTTAAGGCAGTGATCCGTCGGAACTTGTCCAAGTTTGACACATGCGAGGCAGCACATTGATCGGTTGGTGGTCGCACTTGAGCCAAGAGACTTGGCACGTGGTCACCTGACACGTGACGACCACCATGTCCACATTCTCTAACAGTCAGATACGAGAATTTCTTAGATCACCCTCTGCTCCGCCAAATCCTAGATCCAACTCTACCATAAACCAAGCCTACTCCATTGAGATTGCTAACAAACTTGGTCGTCAACTTGATAGCTGTCACGCTCTCAAGAGATGTTTAAGCAGAACTAATATTCCTCGACGACAGGAGGTCAAGTTCTTGGAGAAACTCCTTCGAACTTGACCCGGTATATATACAAGTAGAAACACAGCCTCATGGCTACGTGTACAAACAGTCATTGGCAAATCAATATCACATCGAGACGCGTCAGCGTATGACAAAGATTCCAGAATGTTCCATAAGTCACATGACCGTAAATATATCAGAAATATAATAGAAGAAATACCAGAAAATAGTATTAATTGCTATGAGACGTGTCAGCTCGTGACAATAGCAACATTTCTGCTATAACTGACAACATACTCGATAACCTCCCCTCTGATGCTGCCCTCATTTATTACAACACTCTCCGTTCCATCTCCCTTACCCTTGTCAACCGCATTGACTCTTTCATTGAACGTAAACAGCTGAATATCTTACAACCATGCCCCAAATCTTGCCCTGGCGCAACCACTCCTAT
>JAYRCO010000936.1:0-12556 GCA_037042815.1 Ceratobasidium papillatum | reverse complement strand
CCGCCACTGATGGAGGAAGAGCCGCCGTGAGAGGGCTTGAACGCTCGGGACTGGGTCTCGATGTGCTCGTGGACTAGAAGAAGAAGGTCATAAGAATACCGGTCGTCAAGATGTATCGCGACGCACCTTTCATAGTCTTGAAGAGCGGGTACACTGCGGTATCCTCGCACAGCGCAACGTATAGGTCCTGGGAGTAGGCAGTGCCTCGGCTGCTGTCGCGGGCGACGACCTGGCCGACGTTGTTCAACACGTGCCTAGGAAAGGATGGGGGATGAATATCATTGGGCTAGAACGATCGGGAACTGACGTACTCGCACACATGCCTGCAAGGGTCGCAAGTGGACAAGTTAGGTCAAGACTCGGACTTGGCGGCGGTGAGCACAGGTTGGAATGGGACGCACTCGAGAATAGCAGTGAGATACAGCGCGGCGGGCGCAACTTGTTCTGTTGTCGGCGAGCCTGGGCCTGCATTTATCATTTTGTCCTGGAGAGCAGTCTCAGTCGCGACATTCTCCTCAACGTCGCCGAGCGTACAATAAGCCTCGCACTTTTGGCGCAAGAGCTGTCCACCGAGTGAGCACAATAGCAGTAAAAAAAGACAAAGAGCACGTACCTCGAACGTTGGCTGGAGCGGAAAATCCACCTGCTTGACGCCAGGCTCATCAATGACAGGGGTGGGGGACCGCATCTTGTAAGTGCGGAGCTCGACCTCGGCCTCGAGAATCGCGTCCTTGCCGAGTGCACTGGGCATAATCTGCAGCAGCCCCGCCTTGAGTCGGTTCGTGGCTAGGGACCGCGCAGCATGCAGAACAAGCCACAGCAGCTCATCCAGAAAGATGTTTAGCGAACGCAGAGACTCGGCCTTGATCTTGGTCGGCCGGATCGTCGACAGAATCTCGTCGGCGGACCGGGAGCTCACATACGCAGGCACTGCACTCGTACTCAGCATTAATCACCCAAGTTCTCATAATTTTTGCAAAACTGACCTTTGTCGGGCATCGCGAACGAGTGGGGTGTAAACGAGAGTGTGACAATTAGGACCTGGATAGCGCTCGACGGCCAAGTCCAGTTTCAGCCACGCACAACCAAACAACAGTCAATTACCAACACGCGATCACCAAACGCTGACATTTTGCCGTATCGACATCAAAAAAATATCAAAATATTACAAGTTTGTTCACTTCCGCTGCTTCTGTCCCTGGCTCGGCAACTCGACAAACATCTTCATCCGGGGTTTGGACGAGCTGGGTGCAGCCCGCGATGACGCAGAGCCAGTTTGAGAGACTGAAACTGATCCCGAGGCGAGTGGCGTCTGTGGCACTGGCGCAGAGGGAATTATGGGCGCAAACGTGAATGTCGATACCGACGTCGACGCCTGGGGAGCTGAAATCCGCTCTCTCGTGCTTCCCCCACTTCTGGCAATACTCCCGCCCCGACCCCTTCCCCGACCACGCGCGGCGAAATAGGGTCTTCCCCTCGGTCTCCCTCGTGCTCTTGTCGGTGTCGGCGGCGGGGGCGTCTCATCGTCCGAATGCACAGTAATATGCGACCGTGCAGGGGAAACACGGCCGCCTACCGCCTCGAGTTCATCCTCCAAAACACCCGGCGGCACAGTGCTTAGCCGGACGTACGGCCTAGCCATCACGGGCGACCCAAACGCCGGCAAGTTCCCACCCGCCTCGCTCGTACTCGCTCTAGGAGTCGACGCAAGCACATACGGTGTAGCCGTTCGAACAGGCGACATCGACGACGCCGAGATCTTTCGTAATATCTGTAACATACCACAGCTCAAGCTACCATCTATAATGACTTTCAAACTATCAACTCACCTTGGGCCCATTTTTCGCATGCCACTGCGCTGAAACACTCGCCGGTAACACATTATACCGTAACACCATCCCCATAAGTCTGAAATAAGGCACATCCGCCGGAAACGCCTCTGGGCGCAAGATCTGCTCTGATGGAGCACACTCTTCAGGCCGAGCGAGTAGGCGCAACTCGTGGTCTCCTCGGCCACGATGCCTGCGTCGGACGTGTATGTCGAGCTCGTACCGGCCGACAGAGCTATGATCACAGTCTAGTACAAATAATTAGTTTAGTTGGTAAGATCGTGGGTAGACGTACCTCGGTAAGGACACCACAAAGGACGAATGATATGCATTTCCCACACATGCTCCCACAAATCTTTCCCCCTCCTGTACTGCATCCTACAAGCTCCCCATCGACATGTATAATGCCCCTAAAAGCCCCTAAGTAAAATACCCACACACAAAAACAACGCGAAAACTCACCGAAATATCCCTTCGCGGTCCATGCATCTTGTTCAAATGCACGCCCAGGAGCTCTGCAGACGACAACACAGCCGGCCCGACACATCCTCGCCATTTACATGTGTGCTTCCTCAGTCGTCGTCTCAGCATCTTCAGATCCTCTTCTGTTTCCTCATCTTCGTCCTCGTCCAACCCACCAGGTCCCTCGCCCTCACTCTCACTATCATCACCACCCATCGTCAAATCTACACAAAAGTCAAACTCACACCTCAATAGAGATAAAAAAGACAATGTATTCACCAATCATCGACTGCATGGGCACTACTCGACATACAACACAAAAGGCAAGATAAAAAGCAAACAAAATCGACGTGAGCCCAAGGAACTAATACAACCGCACAACGACCTTACACACCCTGGGGTTTAGTGCTCTTCTTCGCCTTTTTTCGGAGTGGGAGCACCACCTCCATAATCATCCGACGCTTGCCTTTGCCGCTCGGTTCGTGTCGTAGGGGTGGGACAGTTCGCGGTGCGTCGTCTCCGACTACGTCGATGATCGCGTCCATACTTTCGTCCTGGTCATCGTTTGGAGGTGTTTCGGGTCGGAACAGGGGCATCCTTCCCTTGCCCTTGTCAGTGCTCGGTGGTGTCTCGGGCTTAAACAGCGGCGGGGCCTTTTCTTTCCCTTTATCCCTGGCCGGCTCGGATGGACGAGCAGCTTGCATCAACTCGGACCGAGCTTTCTTTGCCCTGTTGCTCTCGCTTAACTGGTTCGCCGCCTTGGCGTACTTTACCGCCCAACTCTCCTGGTTTGGCCCGTTGTCCGGTTCAGGTACAGAGCCTGGCATCGAATCACGCTTGCGTTTGAGGGGTGCATACTCGGCTGGTGCTGGCGGACGTTGCGAGGCCGAACTAGCAGGGCGAGGAGCAGGGGCAAGCACAGGAGCAGGCAAGACTTGAGGTGGTTCAGACGGAGCAGGCTCTGCCAAATCATCCATCTGGACGTCAGTAGCAGATACAGCCGGAGCCGAAGGTGACGACATAGGAGCGAGCACGAGATATTGAGCAGGACCTGGCGACGGCGCCGGAGTGGGTGTCTGACACGGAGCAGGAGCAACAGCAGGGACAGGCGAAGCAGCAGACGTGACAACGAGCTGAGGAGCTAGAGGTTGAGGTGTATCCTCGTGTTCCATTATCGTCGCAGGGTCGACAATAGGCTCGGGAAGCGGAGATGCGGTGGTCGTTGGTGATCGAGGCTCTTGTAGTACAGCGATAGTTGGAGCAAGCAGTGGCGAGGGAGGGGTAGGTGGTCGGTCGAGTGGTGGTGGCGGTTCGGAAATTTCTGTGTTAATCGCGTGGCTTGTGACAGTTTCAATAGGCGCCGCACTCTCCGAGACAGGCTCGTTTGTCTCAGGAAGGCTCACTTCGCCTTTGTCTGCCTCAAGTTCGGGTTGTACGACCACAGGTTCAGGTTGTACTACAGGGGGCTCGGGCTGTGTTGCAAGAGGTTCGGGTTGTGCAACAGGGGGTTCAGGAACCGAAGGTTCTGGGGCAGGCGGTTCAAGGATCGATGGTTGCACGACAGCCGCCACAATAGGAGCACTAGCCACTTCTTCCACAGCTTTGGCCTTCCCCTTCCCTTTTCTCTTTCTACCTTTGCTCGTGTCACTTCCTGCATCGCTACCAGCAGCGCTAGACGACTTATCCAGAGGCTCAATTCCAAGTGTTCGCAAGAAATCTAGCGCGGGCGTGCCTCCTCCTGCCACTTTAGCTGGTTTCAGAGCTGAGCTCGAAGACTGCGGTAGCTGAAGAGTCTGAGAAGGCTGCTGAACAGGCGCGACCTGTGGCTGGGCCTGCATCTCAGGTCGTTGGTAGATCGGGTGAGACTGATACGAGTGCTGAACGGGTGGACCTTGGAACTGTGGGCCTACAGGCTGTGGATTGGGACGGCGCTGCTGAGCGATTGGTACGGCATAAGCTTCCACTGGCGTCTGCGGGCCATGAGACTGGACAGGAGGCACGTTGAACATAGGTTGGGGCCTTGGTACATTAGAATTTGGTGCAGGTGCAAGGGCTGGAGGCAGTCGGACAACAGTAGGCGGCGCAGTTCCAATCGGAGCAGCTTGGACAATGGGATGGGTTTCTGTTGGAGTGTGAGGGCCGATAACAGGGTAATCCTGAGCAGGGCGGGCCGTTTGAAGTGGTGGGTTCGCGCTTGGACCGGGCACTGGTGCGGTATTTCCACTACTCTGTCCAGTACGCAGAGCCGTATTGAGATCCAACCCGCGTTCTCGCATTGTCTCCCTCGAGATCGACCAAATGTTCTTCACAATCTCCTCTCCCTGAGTTTTCGAGACCTTCAGTTTCTGCGTCCAGAGCTGCAGTGGTTGACCAGGTGCAAAAAGTGCGATGGGTTCACCCGTGGGCCATGTTCTGGCACTTGGTAATTGCAATAGATCTGTGGCAGCATTGGCCTTTTCTGCCGCACGCCTAACGATGTTCACACAATCAATGCCCTGTAGATGCAGACGCTCCAACATAAGTTTGAGTGGCGCAGGGTCAGCCGTAGGCGCAGGCTGCGATGCGTTGGACGCGCGCACTGGCATACTATTCGACGTTGTCGTAGATAGTGAAGCACGATGATTTGAGGCTGGTGCGGACGCGTAGGACGCGAAACCTGACGCGACAGGGACAGGCTGGGGCGCAAAGGAGCGTTGAGGTACCATAGGCCGTACTGGCGCAGCCGGAATAGCTGGCGCCGATCCCGCGAGCACGGCGGGGGGTGGTGGTGGTCCTGTCGTCGCGGCAGAGGGTGTATTTGACGATATGTTGGATGACATAATCGAACCACCATGTTTCAGAGGTCCAGAAGAGGAACTGGGAGCACCAGAAGCGGATTGAAGATTGGCGTTGCGGACGGGGACGGGGACTATGGATGCAGATTGAACATTGCTTTTGCTCTCTTGAATTGACTGTGTCGCTTCGTTAGATCCTTCAGCCTGGCTGTTATTGGGCAGCCCTGCAATAAAACATATGTCATTCAATAGATCTGTACAGACAGAATGCATAGTTACCCTGGTTAGAACTATTCACGCTTCCCTCTAGATCTTCTGACTGGCGCTCCTGCGATGCCAGAACGACTCGATCGCTGCGACGACGCGATGCTCGCAGATCTCCTAGAGAAAAAGACGGCGTCGAACGAAGTGGAGCCTTGGAAGGTGAAGATGTCTCTGGTTTGTTCTTGCTTGGGGTTTCAAGTACTTGGTCCGAGTTACCAGGAGGTGCGTTTGACTCGTTGGGAGGAAGAGAGAGAGGTTGCAATTCAACCGGTGTAGGAGGCAAGGCAGCACGGTTGGGTGGCAGAGGATTGGGCGGTGCTGATTGAGAATGCGCAACCTGCGAAGCTGGAGTAGCATTCCCAACCGGACGAGCAGGGGGAACTGCCGCGGAAGTGCTTTGAGGGTGATTGGACTGTTGGTGCTGAGGTACCTGAGCCGCCGACCGTTCTTGTTGTGGACGTTGGTGTTGTTGTTTAAGTAGCGCCAAGTACTGGAGCTGTCTCTGAGTCGTAGCCGCTTGATCGCGCTCTTTTCTGACCTGACCAGCTTGCGAGGATTCAGCTTGCGACTGCCGTTCGTCGGGCTGAAGAGGATGACGTTTAATGTGATGCTGAGGTTGAGGTTGATACAGTTGGGTCGTCTGGGTGGTAGTGGTCTGAGTAAGATACGTCTGTTGAGAGACCGGCGCGGCTTGCTGAAGTTGACTCTGCTGTGGCTGATACGTGCGCTGTACCTGCTGTTGGGGCTGAATGTGAGGCTGGACCTGCGCTTGGGGTTGCTGAGGTTGAGCGCGTTGCTGCTGAGGTTGAGCATATTGTTGAGGTTGATATGAAATAGTAGCCTCGCTATTACCGCCCGTTTGAGTCGTCTGCGCATATCTCTGGTCCGCGTACAAGTCCCGCATCTCTACCTGGGGACTAATTTGGGCTGTATGGGCGTGCTGCGTTTGGTCAACAACAAATCCTTGCGGGGCATACGACCACTGGTTTGGAACCGCGTTTCCCCAGGTTCCGTCCTGGTATACAACAGGATGAACCATGGTTTGCTGGTATGTTTGGGTGTGCATAGAGCCACTCGCAGTGGGATTTTGCGCATAACCAGGATCAGATAATGTCCTTTATAAAAGCACGCTAAATATAAGCATAGCCGAAAATGGCTTTCGGGGACTACTCACGCTGTCGACATGATATTCGCCAACTCAGCCTGTTGCTGAATCGCCAGTATCATCTGCTCCGTTTTATGCTTCCGCTCTAATAACACCTGTTGCGCCATTTGATAAAAAGCGGGGTCACCAGAAGGCGCGACTACTTGGGACGTGTTGCTGTGAAGCGAGCGCAGGTACTCCCTCACGGCATTCGTGTCGACCCGGACAAGCTGCTGGTTATTTCCGCCATAGTCTTGTTGCTGATTTGAGTGAGAAGAAGAGCCTTGAGCAAAGTACTGTGCGGGATCCATGTCCCAGTGGTTATAAGGAGTGGTGGCCGCCAGGAGGAGGCTGAGTGACAACTTGATCACGTGGCTCAGGGGAGATCCCTATTCTTTACCATCATCCATGTCATTTATTCGAGCTGCCTTGCGTTCTCGATGTCTTGCAAGACATTATGCAACTGCCTCGAACCCGTCCCCGATAGGTGCACATACCATGTCACCTTTCCGTCTATTTGATCGAAATACGAAACGAATACAAAAGGATCGAGCAGCCTTGCGAGACTCGGGAGAGCGCAGCCGAACGGTGGACTATATTCGAAACGAAGTGGCTGACCGTCTCCTAGAGCGAGTTCTTGTGCGTTAATCTACTCGTACAGCATACTCTGTGTCACTAGCTATCTCCCTAGTAGGACATTAAGCGTCATTTTCCTCATATTCTCGATCTTGGTGCTGGATCGGGTCATTTTACTAAACTACTAGACGCAGAGATCACCGATCGCGTCACTATGTTGGACATGAGTGGTGAGTGCGCTAAACAATCTACACATGTTATATCCTTATTTGCATTGTAGCCCACTCCTTAAATCGAGACCCAGACTCAGAATTTCCGATCCCTCCTGCACGTCTGAATATTGACGAGGAAACACTACTCAACACCATCCCGCGCAGCTCGCAAGATGCAGTCATGTCATGTTTGGGTCTTCATTGGGTGAATGACCTTCCCGGGGCGTTAATTCAGATACGCGAAACTCTGGTACCAGACGGGGTCTTTTTGGGGGCAATGTTTGGCGGTGATACACTTTTTGAACTGCGGTATGTATGCTACTATCTTTCATACGTATGCGCTGATAATCTTTGTTTAGGACTGCCCTGCAACTTGCTCAAGTGGAGCGCGAAGGCGGAATTTCTCCACGAGTGTCTCCAATGACCGGTGAGCATTCGAGTTTTGCCTGTTAGTCAAGCTGAACTGAAAAACTATTGCAGATACGCGCGACATCTCCAACTTACTTGGACGTGCAGGGTTCACCTTGCTCACAGTCGACACAGATGAAGTCCGCGTTTCTTATCCCTCAATTTGGGAGTTGATGGAAGACCTTCGCGACATGGGGGAGAGTAATGCAATAGTTAGCAGGCAAGTTCGTATGACTACGTCGCTCTGCCTAAATCTAATCTGCCTCAACAGGAAATCTTTCTTGAAGAGAGACACGCTCATTGCAGCGGACGCAATCTACAAAGGCAGGTCGATCGTCAGCCCTAGTAACTCATCGTAGCTCATGTTTCTGATTATCTAGCCCTGCACGGCGATGAAAGTGGCTCTATTCCTGCTACGTTCCAGATCATCTACATGGTCAGTATCACCTAATTGCACCCCTGATCAAACTAACCAGTTTTCATCTCAGATCGGCTGGAAGCCATCTCCAACCCAACCAAAACCGCTCGAACGCGGCTCGGGACAGACAAACTTGAAGGACATCCTATAGTTTTACAGAGTATCGTCTTCGCCCGCTCGAATAACGTAAAACTATTAAATCCTCTTGATAAACACAATGCTATACACTATACAAGACACAAAGAACAGTGGATTATAAACAGTCAAAGAAAAACTACACCATCTATGCACGTGTCTCAGGAATAACTCTCTTCAGCCAGGTGCTCAAATCGACAATCTCCTGGGTATCTGCCGAATGACCAACACCTTGATACGACTTGAACTCGAGGTCTTTGAAGCCAACTTTGTCTTTGAGGATCTGCACGCTACCCGAGCCGAATCGATAAGGCACAACAGGATCTGATGTACCATGACCCCAAAAGACAGGAGTAGTTGTAGCGTCAGGTGAGAGCATCTACGAAGCGGAGTTATTAAGATGGCGAAGGCAGGGTACAGAAGAATACGTACTGGGATAAGCCTGTTTCTCATCGGGAGCCAACCAGAAAGGATGGCCACACCAGCGTATTTTTTCTCCGATGTGAGACCAGTCACCAAAGATAACGCAGCACCTTGACTGAATCCACCAATGATGACTTTTGTTGCATAGAGATGCCTAGGTTAGAAACGTGCAACGTGCGTAGAGATATATCACGCACTTCGCTCGTTGGGAATGCCTGCCTCGTTCTCGGCTTTGACTAATAGGTTGATTGCCGCAGCCGAGCGAAGTATACCCTCCTCATCCTCCTTGTCGTCAGTCTTGCCTAGAGAGAAAAGATCGAACCTGGAGTGGGCCGATGCATGTTGTTAAGTAGAGGCCATATGAAAAATACAAGCTACTTACCATGCTGGCATAACCATGCCTCCGTTGATCTAGCAAAAAAAGTAGATTCTATGTAAACAAGCTAACTAGCGAGGTGAAGTGGAGTATCCTCACCGTAACCGGCATCTCAATTGCATGAGGCAGTACCCATCTATAAGAAATTAGCATTAATCGTGTATTAAAACACGACTGCACTCACTTGACATGGGGCAGCTGGCTCGCTAACATGTGCGCGACCGGCCTCCATCCTTCTCCGGTATCTCCGAGTCCATGCGAGAAAATAATGGTAGCCGTATGAGGCGCACGAGGGGGAAGTGTAATGAACTTCAGAGCAGCAGGAGCCGATGCCATCTTAGAGCTGCTATGTCTATTTGCTGCTCGATGGTGTGTTTTTGTATTTGGTGACGAAGACCTGAGTGGTGGTTGTTGGAGCGAAGAAAACTCGAGGATGGAGAGCGCAATAAGAGAAATAACGAGAAGCAGGGCAGTGGGAAGGAAGCGAATCAGTGCTCGCCTAGAGATGGTCGAACTTGCGGTGAGCAATGGCATGTGGCCGAAAGAACGAGTGATCATATCAGAGTTGTCCGATGCAGCCAGATCAATTTCCAATAGCCTAGTTTGGAGTTCATTTTCTGACCACCACACCTCAAATTATGTCAACCGAGCAACCCACTGTTGAACCGACATCAGTGTCAGGCGCAGCACCTGCTGAGATCGCTGATAGCTCTGAATCTGCACCTACTCTTTCCAAGTCGGCTCAAAAACGACAAGCCAAAGCTGAGCGCTTCGCCCAACTGAAGCTCGAGCGACGAGCTCGCGAAAGGGAGGAGAAAGTCCTCAAGCGCAAGGAGCGCGAGGAACGGGCTGCGACTGGTGAGGATGTGGGACCATCCGAGTCGAAGAAACGCCGGGTGACTAGGGAGGGAGAGGGACCCGTCAAGCCGTTTAATGCCCGGATTGTCATCGACCTCGGGTTTGACGAGAAGATGACAGAAAAGGTACGTATACGAAATAAGTCGCATAAAGCCGTAATTGATTAAAGTCACTACTGCTAGGAAGTTGGAAGCCTGTGTAGCCAGCTTGCATATACCTACGCCTCTCATCGGCGAACTAGGACGCCGTTTACCGGTCTATTACTCACTTCTCTCAACGGTAGAGCTCTCAAGCATATGGACGGCATCAACGACGCATCTTATCGCCGTTGGAAGGGCGTAGAATGGTGGACAGAGGATATCGATGGTCTCTGGAATCCGCCACCTACCACCGAACAACCACAACCACAAGAAACGGCTACCGACGAACAAGACCCAACCAATGTCAAACTGGAAGAAGCACCAGAACCAGAAATAACGGATCCGGAAGTTCCTGTTCCCTCCTCGGATGTAGATCCCGTGAAAACTGAAGTGCCTACACCTGATGTGCCCTCTGCTCGAGGGAAACCTCGTCGCCCTCGCAGACAACCAGATCCACAAATTCGAGCATCGTGCCCCCGCGAGACAGTCGTTTATCTTAGCGCGGATGCCGAAGAGGAGCTACTAGAGCTTCGGGAAGGAGAAACGTATATCATAGGTGGAATTGTTGACCGAAATCGCTACAAGGTGAGCAAACAAACCAAGTCTGCCTGATCTCAATCTCACCTCAGAGCATCCCAGAACCTGTGTGCCAACAAGGCACGAGATTTGAACGTGCGCAGTGCCAGACTTCCCATTGGACGATATCTCGCAGACATGCCAACGAGAAAAGTATTAACCGTCAATCAAGTACGTATTAATGGCAGGTTCTTGATTATCCAAACTGATGCGTGTGCAGGTATTCGACATCCTTGTAAATTGGGTTAGCACGCGAGACTGGGAAGACGCTATGCAAAAAGTCATGCCCAAACGAAAATTCAACGCTGACGGCAAGAAAAGCAAAAACTCAAAAAACCTTTCCGAGAGTAGTGATGAAGACGCTGAGGGATCAATTGACCCAGATGTGGAGCAGCCAGCCAACGACTCCATTCAGGTCGCAGACACGCTTGCGTTCACTTAGACCACGAGTTAGGATTGCAATAAAAATCCAAGTTAATTGTCCATTATTTGACAGTTACGTCACATGAGCAAGAGGTGCAGAGCAGATGCGATTACAGGATGAAAGAAAAAGACAACTCTGAGAAAATATGCCAACGAACTCAAAACCAATAAAAAGAATAGGCTTATGGCCGAACTTGGACAAAAAATGTGGATAATCGGGGATGCAGGAGTCGGAGCTATGTACATTGGCGCGAAGCCACGCTGAGACTAGCTGTATGAGACATGGATAAAGACCAGACCGAAACCGGAAATTCAATGTGCTGTATGTGTTTGTTGAGTGGATGGATGGAAGGGGATGTATAAGGAACTGTCTGTGCTGATTTGGATAAATGAATAGGGGAAGACCGTTGGGCAGGCTAGAGAGCAAAGAAACATAGAGAGCGAAAGAAAGAAAAACGCGATGACGGTAACGAATAGATACGAAACCCAAACAGAGCAAGCATAACCATAAAAAACAGATTCGAGAAATGCGATGGGGATATGCCAATACAGATACCCCGCTAGTTGGTTTGCGGGTCAAGAAAAATGATGTCCCAAGCTGGCGAGGGTATAGGGATTATGCTACAGAGTTCGTTGGTAGCATTCAGAAATCGGCTCAGTCTACACGTTCAAGATTGCCGAGTTGGCTCAGACATGAATCCAGCCCCAGGGGCTCCAGGAGAAGTGCTCAGAGAGTACGGTCCAGAGCCCGACTGCTCACGCTCGCGTTCACGTTCGCGCGCATCGTAAAGCTCGCTACCTTCGTTCAAGCCAGACTGAGCAAGAGAGAATGCTTGAGGGGCAGGCGCACTACTCCAGTGCGAAAAACTCCCGGCGCTGGAGAACGCGTGCGACTGGGGCCCATACCCTTGCGACTGCCCGTTGCTGAACGTCTGAGACTGTGGTGCCCTGTTGTAGTTTGGTAGTGCATTCGACGGGGCAATCACGGGACTAAATGTTCCCTGAGTTTGTGGCAACGGAGGCGAGAAGAAACGCGAAGGTGGGGAGCCAGGGTAGCCCATAGAATGACCAGTCGGCGAAAGCATACCCCCCGTTGGAGAAAGCAGCTCGGTCGAATCCTGGTGCATGAGGCGCGAACCCATGTCGTAGCTTGATGTAGGCGAGGTCAAACCCCGAGGTCCCGAAGAGAAGCGGCCCTCAGAAATCCCAGCCAATGCTGCGCTAAATGTCGACGGAGGCGGGACGCCTGGTGGGCTCGAGAGACTGGGCGTACGGACGCCAAGAGGGTTCTTGCTGAAGGAGAGTCGAATGCCACCCTTGACGAGGCCACCCAGAGTTTGGCCGTACATCTCGTTCAACGCCTTTGTCGCATAATTTACATCCTCATACTAAATTCCAAGTTAGTGTTAGCTCGAACCCAAAGAAGCCCAAACATACCTCGACAAAACACATCGGCCCGTTCGACTTTTGCCTAAAGCAAAGCTTTCGGTATCCGGGGGACCGAGCAAACAAAGCACGCAGCGAATCTTCCAGGTACG
>JAYRCO010000935.1:0-15205 GCA_037042815.1 Ceratobasidium papillatum | reverse complement strand
ACATTTATCTACACTAAGCTTCTCTATGATTCTACTCGGCACCGTGCGAGGTATATTGTTTTAATCACAGCACGTCAGTAGATGACGTCGTACAAAACGTCTTCGTGTCCTTCAGTTCGACGAGGCACCTCTCCTCGTTCTCAAGATTGCCAACGGAGTATGGTTGTATATGTTGCAAATATGGTATACACGCAAAAGGACTACCACTCGCAAAACACGCAATGCGACCCTTGGTTATCTTGCAGTTCTGCAGCATAGCATCTCTGGTATTTCTTGGATAGAGCGGAGTATATATATCAGAAACATTAATGTTAGAGGTGAGTCATATATGAAGTGTGTAAGTCGGACTGAGTGCACTGTAAGAAAAGGGGATAACCGTGTTTGTCCGCCCCTATCTGGTATCACTGGGGTACGCATCAAAATGTAGTATTAAACCCCCCATACGCTACAAATCGAAATCTACAGAGCCGGGCTGGACGATGTACGGGACATTCTGCCCGATACATTGAGTTTGAACCTCTCGTCGTGGATGAGATCAAGCTTGCGAACTCGGTCACCGTGAGCGCTACGGCGACGTGCTGTGCTAGGCGCGTTGGTTTACGCTTGGCACACGATCAATGTAACGTAAGGCATTGCCAAAAGATCAAAAAATCAAAACCCGTCCATTTACATCATGCAGTTATTTTTGATTCGACGCAAGGCAGGCGGGGACGACATTTATAGCTCAAAGCGCAGGTGTCATTTCGTAAGAGGATATTTTTGGACGGACAAAACGGGACGAAATGAACTCGCGCCCCTGCAGCGCCCGTTGCTAGTCGGGACAAACAAAGCTCAACAAAGGATAGAGTGCTCGAGGCCCTTGAAGATCAGGTTTCCCCGAATGGTCAAGATTGAGCAATGCTAGTGGTGTGTAGAGCAGTGTGATGGGTGTGATGGAGCGTAAATCCGACCGGCTATGGAAAGCTCCCCTATGCGTGTACGATAGATAACAGTGACGTGAGGAGTCTTTACGTCCTCGGAGTGCGATAGAAGCGTTGGGTGGCCTCGATCGATGTGCAGGTGGCGCAAGATTTGCTGCGGGATGAACTTTGTGAGCTCATACGTCGATTTTTGTGCTGCAGGCGCTCGACTTTTGTACGCGTGTTGGCAGAACGGACAGTGTCGCGTGGACAGATGTCACCTCCCACGCTAGGGATTTTCCCTGGTGTATATATGCTATGATGATATTTCCACAGACAAAAATGAAACGAGAGAACCGCAGCGCGTGGAAGCAACAGAAGGACGAATGGGGGAATGAATAAGCCTCCGATTGTTGTGGGCAGAGCCCAAGAGATGCCAAGCGCTCTTATCGCCAGGTTTCCCGAGCTCGTGTGGCTCAGTGCGGAGACAATACTTACAAGAAAGAACCTTAAAGCGGCAGTTTTTCATGTATAGACAGGGCACACATCGTGTTTAGAACACAGGCCGGACAGGAATAGACCATGGAAAACGAGCAACAGCTGGGTCTGTGCTAATCCACGCTGTGCTGAGTCAGGGCGCTAGAGCTCAAACCATGGAACAATGCAAGGAACAGATAGGGAATTTGCACTGAGCGACGACTCGGATTGCTCGCGACGACCTCCATTTTTCTTCTCGAGACCGCCGGCTGCAGCACACAGGGCCCCGACTCCAGCCTCCCCCTCAGCCCGCAACATGGTCTCCCCACCCGCCTCCTTCGAACCCCCTATGGCCCAGCAGTCCGACCGCCCGGCGTCGTATGGGCCTGTCCCCACGTCGCCCAACACCCCCAACACCCCTGTCGGCGACCCCGCGCGGTTGCAGGCTGCAGCACAGGCACCAGCACGCGCGCCGTCGACATACGTCCCGAGCCCGCTGAACCCAAACGCACCGCCGATGCCAACCGGCAGGTCGCGACCACCCTCGTCTGGGTCGTCGGCGCTCCAGGCCGAGTTTGCGGAACTGCACAACCGGGAGGGGAGCAACGACGGCGACGCCCGCAACGTCATCAGCGCGCTTTCGTACGACCGCAACACGCTCTACGCTGTGAGTCCCCCTTCCGCGTGGCAGGCCCGCCGGAGACCAGGCACATGCTCAACTTCTAATTTTCAGCCTCTGCGACCGCCGTCTACAGCAGTCAACCACCGATTCTCGACCATGTCTTCAACAGGATCGATTCTCTCATTTGCATCCGACTCCAAATACCCTGCCTACGCACAGAACAACCTTTCTAATGGTGCCTTTGTCGAGACGTTCCCATACCATGGCGGTGATTCGCCAGACATGTGGGCTCCATTAGACGATGGGCCGGAGGATGACGATGCACTGCACGAGCCCGATCCAAAAGGGCACAAAGACTCTGTGGGTCTCAGCGGCCGAGGTTGTTTCAACGTTTCGATGCTTCTTCTCGTCATTTTGGCTCTCCTTGCACTTTTCATCAGTTATCCTATCGTACATTACGCACAGGTTGGATCATTCCCAGCGTCGAACCTCGTTAACGGCACCGGCCAAGTGGCAGTATTGTATGACCTCATCATTCTCCTATCACTAATTACGACTGACGCCATCCAACAGACCCGGGATGCCGAATCTGATCGACAAGGACACTCCCGACTCTGTAAAGAGCAGGACAGGCTTTGATGGTCAAGAATACGAGCTTGTTTTTTCAGACGAATTCAACTCTGATGGCCGATCGTTCTACCCTGGTCAGTATGACTATGTCATTCATCCATTCTTATCTCGCTCATCACTTGATACCCGAACCTCTCCCAGGTGATGACCCATTCTGGGAAGCTGTCGATTTGAACTACTGGGCGACAAAGGATTTGGAGTGGTATGATCCAGGCAACGTAAAGACCGAGGGCGGAAACCTGGTGCTCACGTTGGAGAATGTGGTGAATCACGACCTAAACTATCGATCGGGCATGTTGCAGTCATGGAACAAGTTCTGCTTTACAAACGGCTATATCGAGTGTGAGTATCTAGTTTTCCGACGCGAGGATCGTTCTAACAATGGCGCAGTCAATATGTCGCTCCCCGGACAAGCAAACGTGGCAGGATATGTACGTTATACCCCATTGATCTGCACTGCTTTTACTGACCATATTTGTCTATTTCCAGTGGCCCGGAGTACGTGCGATGATGCGATGTTGTTCACATGACATACTAATTTGTACATGTTAGGCCTGGATCATGGGGAACCTCGGACGACCTGGTTACGGTGGCACAACCGACGGCGTGTGGCCCTATACGTGCGTTCTTTTACATTTTTACCCGAGCTCGATTTTGATTTTTCGATTAGGTATGACTCTTGTGATATTGGTACCTTCCCAAATCAAACCAACAAGGACGGCACTCCGACAACTAATGCCAATGGTGGTACGAAAAAGTACAACTACCAATTGTCTGTGCTTCCTGGACAGAAGCTCTCGTTAGTACCTATGTTCATCAATCGGCATCCGTCTTATCCTAACATTTCTTCTCCAGTGCGTGCACTTGCCCGAACACACCTTCGACCGAGCATCCCGGCCCCACGTTCAGCACCGGCCGTGGATCACCAGAAATCGATGCACTCGAGGCGCAGAAGAACAAGCTCGGTGAGGGTGGAAAGGTCTCGCAATCGGCCCAGTTTGCGCCATTCAGCTACAACTACACGTTCGACATGTCCCACGTCACGGTCTACGATGACAGTATCACGGCTTTCAACGAGTACAGGGGTTCTGCTGTGTGAGTGGGACTGGTCTTGGTTTTTCTTCTTGTTCCTGACGCGGCAGGGATACATAGGCAACAAGCTGTCTCGGCGTTGACAACGCTGCCCGAGGACATCTACGCACAAACAGAGGGCCATTTCCAAACGTTTGGTTTCGAGTACAACGGACAAAAGAGTGCGCGTGATCAGGCGTACATCAATTGGATCTCGAGCGGTAAACAATCGTTGAGTATGACGGCCGGCGCTGTTGGACCAGACGCAATGGCCCAGATCTCGAATCGATTGGTGCCGGAAGAACCCATGGTGAGTGTTTACATTTGAGAGTGCGAGCCGAGCTGACTAGGGTGTTGGGCGCCTAGTCGATCGTGATGAACTTGGCGATCTCCGAGTCGTTCCAAAAGGTCGATATAGAGAACATGGTGTTCCCGAGCGAGCTCAAGATCGACTACGTGCGGGTATATCAACGGAAGGGCGAGAAGAACGTTGGATGCGATCCGAAGGACTACCCAACATCGCAATACATTGCGGACCATCTAGACGTATACACCAATGCGAATATCACCAAATGGCCATACGCGTATCCGAAGAATTCACTAGTGAGTGACGATTTACTCTTCGTTTCCGAGTATCCGCTGACATTATGTATGATGTAGTATGACGGGTGTGATTAGGATGTTTCTCTTTTGAATTTGGATTGGACCCTGCTGCAAACTCTGACTCTTTATAAATGGACTCGCAATTTTTTTTTACTTAGTTACAAGCATTGTTTGTTACTCCTCGCTCGCACTACTCTCTTTAAGACATGCTCTCCTTTTCACCCTTGATTATTCGCCCGCGACTTGCAACACGTACACTTGATTCGGTTGTCTAGGAGAGATGATCATATTTATTATGTTTCTTTTGGTCCTTGACATTCTGCATTACGTGCACGCTGCGAACTCGCGCCTCGGGGTCTCCTCCTTTTATCTGCTTTGCTTATTTTCTACAGATCCTGGGGATTTTTTTTCTTGTTCTTGGAAAAATTGTATTCCACTTTTTGTTGCACTTTACGTCAACTATAATCCGGTCTTTTCTGTCTCTTATCTGCTCCTTTTTTTTCTTTTTGGTTTGATCGCAGCTGTCGTACATATAGGTCTAGGTCTTGCTTGTGGAATAAGAGTATATATATGAGTTCTTGATGTTGAAAAACAGGTGCCGAATAAGCATGCGATACCAAATTAAACGGGCACGTGACTTTGGCTCTGGCGCTTGTTCGATTTGTCAATCTGACGCTGGTGTCTGAGTTGTCGTGCGGGAACTGTATCGGGACTAATACACGATTTTTTCATATTGGTACGAGGAGGTACAAGGTGCTACGAGAGAGTATCCCTCGTATGCAACGAGGACAATACAATTGCGGCTCCGTTGGTCCTGTCAAGTGCTACTACGTGTGTTTTTCTACCCTGTATTCAGCAGGATTTCCGTCTAAGCGTGTGATTCCTTCGGAGATTTAAACTAAGCCCATCGAAGCGCTGTACGAAAGAGACAAGCCAGTTAGGCTGGTTATATGTTATGCGGTATTGCAGCTGTATATTAGACACGATATGTTCTACTCGATGAACGGATATATGCGCATGATAGTCGAGTCTGGACAGACAATGCCCATATATGGCTTTTAATCTCCCTCTTACAGAATGCCTACGTCACAATTAGGCTCACTATTCATTCAAACGTTTATTCGGCTCAGCTACTTTTACGATCAAAGGGAGAGGGTATTTTATGCCCTCCCCCCTCTCCTCGTTTCTGCACTAGCCCTCTTGTACTCTCTATCACATCAAACTATCCCTCGTATTTTTTTCGTATCGAGCCATGCCTGAAATTATTGAGCTCGGTTTTCTGGACGTCAACCCTATTGTGGCTCCCATAACGCTCGCTCCTGCCTTCATTTTCAGTGGCGCTGTAGAGGCTGGAAAGATCGAGCGGGCATGGGCTACGCTTTGTAAAGCCTGGCCGATTATGATGGCGCACCTTCGTCTCAATGAAAAAGTAATTAATTGCTTGATTTATTCGTGTGTCATGTTAACAGTTGGGATTAGACTGGCGTGATCGAGATGGTGATCCCCGACGCTGGTGAGAAGGAGCCAACAGTCACTAGCAAGGTAAACTTGAATCTTCTATCGCTCCCGCGTCGATGACAATGCTGAATTAAGTCGCCAGGTTATTGACAGCAACCTCGCGCAAGTCGAAAATATATACACAAAGACCAAAACAATCTCGACCCAAATTGTTGAGCGGAATCCAGCGGTCTATCGCTCTTGTCCTCTACAAGACTTGCAAGCTTATCTCACAAGTGGAGATCTTATTTGGTTGCCTCACGTTACATATCTGAAGGACGCTACGATTTTCACCGTCACGTTTCCTCATTTCTCGGATGGTGGGGGAATGCAGATGGTTTATCGAGCTTTGATTGGTGCATTGGATGGAGAGGCTATCCCCCCTCTTGCTTCTCAGCACCCTTGGTCGATACTTCTACCAGAGGCATTGCGCTCCCCTAGCAATCAAGATGCGACCGAAGCTTGGTCGGTCTGGGACGACCAATCAGTTCAGGCATTTCAGCAAGCGGCTGCAGCGGATCTCGAAGCGACTGGGCCAATTCAGACGCGCAACATCTACTTTCCTGCCGCCGAAATCGCAAGACTTAGACAACAGGCCATGGACGAAATACGGAAGGCCGGATATAGTGATGTGGAGCGTTTGAGCACGTCGGATGTGCTTTCTGCCTGGTTCTATCAAGTAGGTCGGTGTTTAACGAGTTGGGGGAGCATTTAGTTGACTAGAATATAGCATATGTTCGTTGATCTTCCGGATAGCGAGGCGACAAGCCGTTTCATGCAGCCGTTAGACTCTTGGTAAGGTACAAGTTTTATCGACTTGACTCATATATTCTTACAGTTCGAGCTGCTAGAAAACACTTCCCCGAGGCGTTCCCGCCTGGTCACGGTTACCCACGTCAAGCCTTCTTTCCTATATCAACAGATCAGCTCACTCTGACACCCAGCTGCATGCCATGTCATTCGGCGAAGTCACACGTCTGCTAAGATTATTAGTAGTAAATAACGCAGCTCGAGAACCACTTCTATCCAAGTTGAAGTGGATCCACGAACACCCCGGCAAATTTATTGTACCTTTCAGTCCCGGAGATCGCCTGCAGAGTAGGTCTGAACCATCAACGCCATACTTAAACTTACATATAATTATTTCTAGTAATTTCTAGCTGTAAGACATAGTTCGGCAGGACTCCTTAGTGCGACTGAAACAACTCGTTCACAGGGCTTACGTATGGATTTGGTGACCTTAACATTTCAAAGCATGTCAAGCCAGGCACCGGCACAGGGCGAATGCTGGAGGTGACTGGCGAAGGATCCGGGAAAGGTTATATAACGTTAATCAAGATCAAGGATGCCGACGGTGGGGTTTTGTGCGAAATGGACTGGGGTGCTAAGCAATGGACATTGGGTGAGATAGCAAAGTATGCATTGGAGAATCAGGTGCTGCCGGCTACCTACCACCCAGCCCCAAGAGCGCGCTTATAGGCCAAATTGAGAGACCTTGCCCGAGAATATATGTACTGTTTCAACCCAGTGGGCGCATACGCAATTAGATGAGGCGTGTCATGGTGAATTTAGATATAAGACTTAAAGTGTTGCATTATTGAGACTTCAGTAAGCCTGTTTATCGTCTTACCCAGTCGATCCCAAATCACTAGTGATCTGAGCATGTGAATTGCTCCACCAGATCCACTGTTTTGAAAGATAACACGGCTGTTTCGAGGATTGTCCACTGCGGTTACCACGCCGCCACGAACTTTATGGCTGATCGAGCCGCCAGGGACCTGCCAATTGTCTATTCCAATTCGATCCGAGCAAGGGCTTTTGCCTCGATTTCATCCCAGAAGGTTGCGTCGGCATGTGTCATCGCTCAGGTCCCGCGCCCTTATATATCCAGAGTTGTTGGCAGAACGCCTTGGCTCCCTCTCTCGTCGCCGTCCCTTCGTTCACTCTTTCGCCCGCAGAGGCACTGTCGCTCGTTCTCTTGGGTGTCTATTTCTATAGATTCCCATCGTCACTCCTTTATACTCTGTTGAATTTGGGGTTACCATTTTGACTGGTTCGAACATCGATCAACGGTCGTCTAACTGGTGGTGTTGAACATATTCCTAGAGTTTTTACCCGCTAGAAAATTGATCCGGCAAAGGTAGGAAACCACACGACTGGAAGCTTAGGGACATTCGGTTAACAAAAGTCTTGGCCGTTTTAGTGTCAACAATGTCAAGTTCAACCACTGTGTCGACGAAGGGAGGGCCGTCGAACTCGAGGAGCACGACTGTGACTCGCAGCACGTCAGCTCCTAGTAGTGTATCTTTGACTCAGAGTTCGTCTGACGGAGGCGTTACAAGCCTGTTTTCAACAAGCGTTCCAATTCAGACCACAACGACTACCAGTTCGGTCTCAGCCGCAAGCACAGCTGCCAGCAGTGGCAATTCGAGCCCTTCAGCACCAGTTGCGGTCATAATTGTCCTAGGTGAGTCACTGACCTGCTATTTTTCGCTCAGCACTAATTGAAACTGAATGGTTGCTAGTGATTGTCGTGCTCGGCTTGATTTCATCTGGGGTTACGTTCTTCTTTTGCAAACGTAAAAGAAGAAAACTGCAATCTGTGGAAACACCGGATGCCGCGAATCACGAGCCAAAACAGGCAGCAAGTCACCTACAATCAACTGTATCCGATGATCAGACGGGCGATGACTATGACGACACCAAATCCCCTGTTCACTCGCTTGACAGTGGCTTGGACTTAACCTCCCGCGCAAAACCACGAAGCTCTCGCGCGTCGTCTTCCATCTTTGTTCCGGATGATACTGTGACCATTTCTTCCCGCTCGAATTTCTTGCGCCCGATTTCATTGGGCGAGCCAATTGCGCTGAAAAACATGCAGCTGGCGTATGGTCAAATGCCAACATTACCCGAAAGCCCACTTCAGCCGAGCACAAACATGGAGCAACGAGCAAGCCCACTCCCTCTGACGACATCCGAAAGCTCAGGATCTTCGGAAGGGGATGACGATGACAAGAAATCAGCGCATACATTTACTGTTACGCGCCCTGGGACTCCCGAGCCGGCGCCGTTGCTTCCTCCCATGCCGAACCAGTTACCACCGCTACCTCCGGTCCCTCCGATCCGATACTCCATGTTCAACGACTCGTCCAGGCGGGATTCGAGTAATACGTTGGCTCCGGCTCGATACGACGAGCCTTCTCGCCCTCAAAGTATGGCCTCCGTCTATTCGACTCAAACGCAGAGGGCCGACCTGGGCGACAGGTCTGCCGCGCTATCACCAGATATTGCGGAAGTTTTGAGCCGACTGAAAAGGCGGATTTCGACACCCTGGTCAATCAATTCCGTTGTGACCTCACGAACAGAGCGGATGAGCGTGACCAGAGCGAGTGAAGAAGCTTAAATTCTGTCTCGGATTTAGTTTTTGATCAGATGTTGAATTCTGCTCTATATCCACCATCGGACCTGAATTTTTATTTTATTTCATTGGGTCAATGCGTTCTTGTTGTTCTACTCGCTTTTCATCTATTTTATGTTGTCGCTTGGCTATATTGCCTTGTACTCGTTTCCGAACTAGTTTCATACATAGGTAAGCATGGGTTATATACAAATGTCTGCCGAAATGTATTAAGAACTACGGATCGACACAACCTAACTGGATGAGACGTCAAGAATAGTTATTCACACCATTCAGAAGCATCAAGACTAGATACATAACTTACCTCTTGCATGACTTCCCCCGCTGTGAGCCGCACCTCTGGCTCAGTCACCCAGCAGTTTTCGAGAATGTCCCAAAAATCGTTACCGGCAGGGGACATGGATAGAAGGTCGTTTGGCTTTTGTGGTCTAAAGTTTTCGTTTATAATCTTGAAAATAGTGCTAAATCCGAACGAAGTCTCGCGAAATGGAACTTCCCCCGTAATCATTTCCTACATATCATAACTAAGTCAAAATAAATAAATCGGAGTCCATCAAGGATGTGCTTACCAACATGGTCTAATTACTAGGTCAGTAACAATTCAGCCCAGCACAACAGACGCCATACTCACCATTCCTAGCGCGTATATATCAGCCTCCTTGCTACGTGTCCCATTTTCTTCGAAAAGTTCAGGTGCCTATGTCGACGTTTATGATTAGGGCTCGTTGCAAGGAGACAGGAACCATACCATCCATCGTTCAGTGCCACCTCCGGGATTTGTTTTTGAGAATTCGAGGGCTGTCTGATGCATGATTGTTAGTCCGAAGTCTGTGACCTTGAGTTTTCCGTTATTGGCAACAAGGATGTTTGCCTTTGGGGAAGGTCAGCTTCAACCACCAAGTCAAGCACTCCATGAATATTGGCTTACCCCCTTCAGGTCTCCATGAACCTATGTTTTGGAGAAATTGAGATGAGCTAGTGAGTCGTTATGGTTTGGATCGACTTACTACGCCTTTATTGTGAAGATAGCCCATTGCTTGGACAACTTCCCCGCACTGGTTTATGTAGTTCTGAGATAACCGCTGACAGTTTCGCAAATCCGACGAACTCACCTTATCGTACCGGTTTACTAGAGGGTGCTGCTCCAAATAGTCTATAATATTTCCATTGTCCATCCAAATAGACACCATTGCCAGACGACCTCGGAACATGCCAAATCCATAAAGCTCAAGAATGTTGCCGTTTCGGAGACCGGACCAGGTCTTCATCTCACGAGCCGATTTCTAGCTTCAGAATTAGTTTGAATCTCGTTGAAGTAATTTGATACATACCTTTAACTCTTCATGCGGTGGTGCACTCTGTAGATGCCGAATACATTTGACTGCAACTTGCATGCCGTCCACAAGGGTGACTTTGTATATATCAGCAAGCGAACTGGTGATGATGGGGGTTTCTACTCCCAACGGGGCAGATGCAAGGTCGACGGTGCAATCATGAAGACCTTGTTCCTTTCTGAAATGTTCGATTATTTGATGATGTGACTGTTATAATATACCCTATTATAGTCAGTCATAGCTTGAGGTATCACCGATGACTTACTGTAGTAGCTGTGATTCGAATGGGGGCTGCAGGAGGGATATGCAACAGTAAGTGTAGGTTCGTGTAGTATTCTAGCAAGACCTGACCATGTGTTGAATGAGACTGTTGCTCAATTTGCCCCCTCTCGGGCACGAATGTAGGTCGCTCCAAGTAACCCATTCTTAATAAGGATGATGCTACGTCAAAATCCCCCACTCGGGATGGCTGATGAACATAAATTCCACTTCGTACCCCCCTGCGAGTTATTTCCCATCGTTGTATTATACGAAGAATGAACACAGATATATTGAACGGCTGTCTCCGAAGATTCCAAGTTGTGTATATTGCCGTGCCGCCCAAACTAAACTGCCGTTGCAAGAAGGAAGCTCGGTCCTCGCCAGGATTAGACACTCGAAAAAACTGTGTTGCAGGTAGAGGAAAAGTGCAATCCGGTGGTGCGGCCAGGGAAATATAGAATTGGCTAGTCTGCTGTTGTTGTCCACGTATACTCGCCAGAAACAGGACGCACCCTGGAACAGCGTAATATTGGTATGCCCTGATAAATCGAGTGCGGCCAGTCAATCTTAGGACGTGGGTGTTGTCGACAAAATAATTTATATCTTCCATCTTATAGAGTTCAACTCGTTTAATATCCAGGAAACTCCAAAAATCATTCCAGTCGCAAGGATCCGGCGCCTGGACACCAAACAACCAAGACATAAGTGATTGACGGCGTGGATCAGAAAAACGGTAGGAAATCGCTAGTTAAGTGCCCCAAACAAAACTAGTTTGGTTCCAATTCAGCCTCGTAGAGAGCGAGAAGTCAACTGTCTTCGATGCTGGAAGGGAGTTGGACACCAGGTCGTGGCTATCCCGCTTTTAATTAAATAGCATAGCATCGAACGGTCACATGACCTCTCGATCTCCACTTACAGCTTACCATGACCTCAGCAAATGTTCTCCTTTGCCTTGCCTGCTCTCAAACGCTTTCTCCCAAATCTACCAATCTATACTTTCGTACCCCATGCTGCGAAAGAGTTATCTGTGACCAATGCTTGTCTAAAAATGCTCGTTTGAGGCGGTACAATCCATGCTTGAGTTGCCTAGGTGGGGTCGGGCTAGTACAGAGCAAGAGTGAAGATCGAAGGAGCGGAGACCAGCCGAAACAGGTTATTCAGCATGGTAGAGATAACGAGGCCGAGACCTTTGTGCTTGGAGACGACGAAGACGAGAATGAAACCGGGAAGCCAGCCTTTGACCAAGGAGGATCAAGGCCGAGTAACGATGAGTCTGCCCAGCCACCCCAGAGCAGTCCAATGGCTCGGACCCAAAATACGGCTTCTCCGGTACCATCGAATCATTCTCTGCCATCCTCATCCACCTACTATATCAAGCAGAAAGATACCGTCGCTGGAATTGCGCTGAGATATGGAGTAGACGTAAGTTTGATCCGCTTCACATAGCCTCAATTATCTAACTAACGATTCTTTGGTCAAAGCCGCGCCAACTATGTCGACTAAATAAACTTCCAACAAGTACACTCACAACAACCCCGCATCTGCTTCATACTCGTACAACTCTTCAGCTACCGCCTGGATCACGAGCACCCTCTCCACCACCACCCGATCTTCAGGAACGTCTTGAAGCACGAACTCGTGAACGTGCCGGTCGGGCCTTTCAAGCAGTAACGAAGGAGACAGACTGGGGCGTAGCACAAACGTACGTTGCTCTTTTAGATGTGGAGGATGATGGTGGCATAAAGGAGGGGAAGAGGCGGATGGTAGACTCCAAGTCGAAGGACGGGCGACATGCGTTGGCCGTCGATTCGTATTTGGATGACAATACTTGGGAGGAGGAGCAGAAGAAAGCTGGATATTCGGTTCGTATTGAACCCTTTCCTTATTTTAGCTTCAAGGGAAAGGAAAATATTGAGCCTTCGAAAGAGGGATCAAGCAGTGGCAGTTCAGACTGGTGGCAGAAGCTGTGGTCGGGCTCTTCGAAATAACGATATCATGATGAGATCTGTGTACTTGGAATATTGTATAATACACGCAATACTTGATGTATCCGCTACTATCCGTTGATTTATTAGCAAGCTCGTAGGGATTGAGTGTATGCTTGAAGTGACGCCTGTAGGCGCTGGTCGGTTGAACCCGAGATTATGTAAGATCCAAATTACCAGCCCTGTCTTGCGTGCTCTTCGTCGTCGACCATCCAGACATTGAGGATCGACCGTCGAATATTAACAGTCTGATCATGTCATCCGACGAAATGTCTAGCGAAGGAGAATCGATTCTGGTGGGAGACCAAGTAACATCACAGCATATTTTGAAATTTAATCATATCATAGTCTCTTGACAGTGCTTTCTCCCCCGTCTCGGACGTCCCGATTCAGCCGGCCAATCCCCCAACACCACCTCCACCACCTCCAGCTGAAAACCTAGCAGACGAAGCAAGCTCAGCGCCAGCTTCCGACCCGCTCGACGATTCCTGGAAAGATGAATACGACTCTCGCCTCGCTTCCTGGCGCGCCGAGTCTGCTCAAGCCCGAGCTAAAGCAGAAGCAGAACGTGCTCGATGGGAGGAGCTCAGAGCGTCTGGACAGGTCCCAGAGCATGAGCTATGGGAGTCAGTGAAGGATACGGGCAATGGGGCGGCAGAGTCGGATACGATGATTAGCGAGAGCACTGGTACGGGAGGCGCTGGACCTGCGCACGGAAGTGCAGCAGATGCAGTTAATGCTCCCCCTGTTACCACAAGCCCTGCGGATTCAAGAGATTTGGTATCTGGAGAGACGAGTGGCGGACATGGTTCCCAAACCCTTGCAGTAAGTCCTAATCTCCAATCCTCGCACTCCTCATTTGGTCTGAACCAAGCATACTTCCCTTGTCGCCTTCCGGTTATATCTAATCTTGCTAGCAGAACACCATCGGTTACCCATCCTCCGCTGCCTCTATCCATACTTTGGGCGAAACTTCGGACGCTTCACCCGTACACCTCAGTGGCGCCGAACTTTCAGCAGGTGAAGGAGTCAAAGAATGGGAAGAAGTGCCATCACTCGCATCGTCTTTCCCATCCCTCCCCGAACAACACAACACCAACTCGATCCCACTCCAACCGACGTATCGTCCCCGCCAGGCACCACTCAAAAAGGAGAAGGAAAAGGAGAAAGAACACCACCATAAACACCACCACAAACACGCACCTGCCCCCAAAGCCCCTCCCTCGCTCACGCTCACAGTCTTCGATTCAAACGCTTCAACACGGACGAGGGTAGTCGCACTTGTTTCATCTCTCGCGATCAACATGTTCTTGCCATTCGTGAACGGCGTCATGCTCGGGTTCGGCGAGATCTTTGCCCGGAACGTTGTTGGACCTTGGTTTGGCTGGCCAAAACCCGTGGCATCATCAGTAGGCATCAGGGCTGGGGCACCTCCTAGATCTAAGCGGAACGTAAAGGACGATCCGTTTTCGTGACAGGAAACTAGATAGCCTCGGTTGCGTATACGACTCATAAATAATCTTAAAAATAGTAGCTGCTTGGTTCAAAATGACCTGTATTGTATTTGAGATAAACAGTACAACAATCCGCGTAGTGAAATAATTATCAATGAAAGACAGATGCGAAAGCAAATGCAAGAGTCCCGAATAGTACAAACTAGAGGCGAGCGTCCTTGGGCATCTTGCGGATCGCTTGGCGGACACCGAGATCGCCCAACACATCCTCCGCACCACCAAGGAGTGAATCGAAAGGCACAGTGCGGTGGTACTATAAATTGTGTCAGAATATGAATCATAACCGTAGCATCTAACGATAGATAAACGTACGTGCTCGATCATGCGGCCCATACCAGTACGGGTGATAGCACGACCACCGAAGATCTGGGTGGCGTCTTGGGCAGTTTCCTGAGCGCTCCTGGTCAAGTACATCTTCAAGAACGCAATTTGTCTAAAGTATCGCGTTAGTATAGCTCCGAGGCCCAGACTTGTAGAGTTAAACTCACCCAGCCAGGTTGGCAGACTGCTGCTTGTAGTTCATGTTGCACATCTGATAAGTAACGTTCTCGAGCCAGTTCTGACCGGCCTCGACACGAGCGATCATGGCAGCCAACTTGTGGCGGATAACGGCCTGAGAAATTAAAGGCTTGCCGAACACCTGACGTTGGTTTGCCCACCTATAATCGGCATCAACAACTATTCTAAACCAGATTTAATAAACAAGACTCACTTCATGCACTCCTCAGTAATGAAACGCTGAGAGCGAGCACTCGCACAACACATGACCCATCGCTCGTGGTTGAAGTTGCTCAAGATGACCAACAAGCCACCGTCCTCAGGACCAAGCATGTTCTCGGACGGGACCTTGACGTTGTCAAACGTGATGTAGCCCGTGCCTGCCGTGGGCGAGTA
>JAYRCO010000934.1:0-15220 GCA_037042815.1 Ceratobasidium papillatum | reverse complement strand
ACGCAAACGTCGCGACGTTGATGGCTCAAGATCATTATCCGACTGTCGCGACGCTACAGAACCCTTGTCGTCGTGTAGTCGTAGAGTGGTATCTGGGTTGGCCTCCATAACATAGTTGTAACAATCTTGCAGCTCATCGCGGTCCAAAGGAACACCACTGGTTACTTCTATGATCGATCTATCCGGGTCTGCGGGTGTGAACAACTGGCTTTTAAGATGCGCGGCAACGACTGCGTCCTTCCACGCCTTGGATCGTTCATCAAATGTCCGTCGGAGAACAGAGTTTGTTTTATCCAGCAATTTCAGGAGCCAGGCGCATAGCCGTTGAAGCTGTCGTGAAGCTTGCGCCAGTTTCTCCGGGGTTGCAACCTGCCAAAGTTGAAGGTCATCTTTCGGAAGTTTTGCAACCAGAAGTGTGGTATTGATGCGCGCAGCCACTGCGACAATCCAGCGCACACCTTGAGGCCCTCCGCGTAGAGTGCCACTAGGTGCATGGAAGAAGCGATTTGGACCTCACAGCCAGGCAATTAGCGAGGCTAAAGCCATGATGTCGTGCTCGTCGCTGTTGTCGTCAAATACCTCAGGTGGGAGTAAGTTTTTACCAGCAAGAGGTCGCAGCAACTTGTCCTTGAAAGATGCTGGGAAATGAGGGTTGAGTGTATCGGTTGGTGAGGGATCGACAGTCTGAGTCGTCGCGACGTTACGGGCAGCCAATGAGTGATCATGTTAGCAAATGCGCACTATGACAAAAGTTCTTACATGTATGGGACCCAATTGCTCCATCATTCCCATTCGGTTGCATATATCTCCAAAAGGGTGTTCTTCCGAGCTCAATAGACTCAAACTCTCCTTCAGGCTGGCATCAAACGGCTCGTAGCAACCCCAAAGTCTGGCGGGTGGAAGGCCGTGCCACGACCGTTTGCGTTCATCATTTTCAAGACCTTTTGAAATTCGGATAGCATAGAGCTTCTCTTCGGGCGCGTACTTAAGCGTGGAAGTACTCGATATTGTCCGACACAGGGTCTCATACACAAGAGGTGTTGAGCTGCCCGGAGGGTCCACACGACGATATTGGAATACTTTCAAGTCGGTCAGCTGTCCGAGCTGTCCAGCAATTATGTGATGATACCACAGCTATAGATGCTCGCAAACCATACTGTGGGGGTCCACTAGCATGTCAATACCAGCTGGTAGACGTTGTTGGTCTACGTAAACCTCGGCCTGTGGCCCTGACAGCTTCTTCCAAGGTACAGATCCCTTGCCGCCCATCCATCCTTGTAACAAAGTTAATAGCTTATCATGCTGTCCGTCCAGCTCCTATCCACTTACTCCACAGATAGTTGAAGTACACACGGAGCCACTCGCGCAGGGTTACTCTCTGCAAGTCATCTATCGTATCGACTTGCGGCATCATAGGACGCGAACTTCCGCTAGGGTCCGGGTACACGCTTTTTATAGCCGAGGCAGCCTTTCCATGAATTCTCTCGCCTAGCATATTCAATGAAAAAGCCTTTGAGCGTCTTGTACGAGCCAAACTGCACAGAGCACAACCATTCCTCACCATATGTCAATTTGAGTTCCTCTGTGAACAACCGACATATCTCTTCTGTGGTTTCGGATCCATGAAGATGCTTAAGATTCCCGGAGAGGGCTCTGGAAAGCAGTCAATCTAGGCAGAACGTCCGATGATCGACTTACACAAATGTTCGTAAAGTTGAATCTTCAGGGGCATCAAACGCGGCGACGCAGCACAGGTGGATTGGCAGTGAATTTCCCCAGGATTCAATTTGCCTCCACATCTTAGCGGGGAACTCCTTCAGCATGCTGGAAGAGGTATTCAGCAAATGAGTGAGAGAGAGCGGAATGGCAGATACATACGCGGCAATAACTTCTTCCTTTTGGTCAGCGTAGTCTAACTTCTTCCCTTTCCTCATTTGTGCGGCCAGAGCATCGAGTTTATCATACACCTCCTTTTCTTCCTTCTGAAGATGCTTGCAGAACTCCGTTGTTGCCGCATTCCTCGCCTTGATGAACAAAAGGCTAGGGTTCTCGTCACGAAGTCGTCCAGTGATCGCATTGATTTCAGCCGAGTATTGCTGTGTAATGAGCATACGAGCGGTCATAGTGCCACCCGTCGTAGGGACGTGCACCTGTTCGCCTTTGGCTTTGGGTTTGGCGTGATTGCCATACCAATCCCGTACACGCTGCTGACTGTGAGCCGGACCATGTAACAATAAACATAGTATTTACCGTGGTGAACGCATTTCGAGCATCTTCATCGTAAGTGAGCGAGTTTTGATCGGTTTGGTTGCTATCTCTTTCGGGGAACTCAACGTAGAACTCTTGTACGACGCGACGGATGAGTCTAGCGCGATCCGATACTTGCCCGCGCTTTCGTTTGACTTGTGTTTTTGATGCCAGCCATTTGTCTATGTACTTTGAGAGAAACTCTACCTCAACTGGTCGAAACTTTGTCGGCGGCATTGCAGCTAAGTTATTGGGGAGGGGAATAGAGTGATCTAACTAACCGAACTACTCATTTATCACTTCTGGGGCACAGGCTCCTTTTCAAAGCTACTCAGGCACGACTTGGTTTCAAATCTGTGATCCCGCCCCCTCAATCGACCCAAGCACTTGTGCATCCATTTAGCATATATCTACAGAGAGGCTAGGTTCGATACCCAAAATTTAGATCTAATCGGCCGTTGCAATGTGTTCTTCCCAATTAGCCCAGTTGCGAGGGCACGAGGTGCGCGTCCGCTCGATGGGTATCGTCCCACGATCACAAAACACATTTGACCACTTGACCTCTCGGGCATGCCACAATGTTGTTCGATCTCCGGCAGGTATATGTGGGGTAATCGTCGCCAATGAGGAGGTAAGACTTTCATGTAAGAAGCTTTCCATCCTGGAAAGGACGACTTCCGCGTCATGGTTGAATGAGATATGGTCCGGGTTAGTCGGCTGCGTTGACATCCAGTCAAACGTGCGTCGAATACCGAGGATCGTTAATACAATTTGGGTAATGCCTCCCATACCACCATATAGTAAGCCAGTGGTGGGCTCAATAAGACCCCTCTGGCGGATTACCCAGCGAGCAAGTCTGGTGAGTAGCCACTCTCCATGATCGGGATGAAACGCAACATAGAATGGCGGAGGAAGTAGCTCGGGCTCTGGCATGAATGTGACGGGAAATTTCAAAAACTGGTAATGCTGAAAAATCAAAGGCCCGTTTGCTGGCTCAACGCGCTGTCTGTGTCTCAGATAAAATTACTGAGCTCAAGCATATAGACTCACCTGTGGGGGAGAGCAGGCCTCATACCGCCGAATCATAGAAACAATGCTGATTAGACTGTTTGTAGCACTGGGATGCGCAGTGATATTGGCAAGTGCATTCGGTGCTAGCACTGGCTCCCCGGCTGAACATTCGTTATAGGCATCGGGCCCAAAGCAAAACTCTTGCGTCGCGACGTAGTAAGTGGCGCTCTCCTCGCAAAAAACCAACGTGTTCGCATCGTGGAAAGTCATGCGTGTTTCATCGTCACTTTCCCACTCCCGCCACTGGAATATACGATCGGAATACTGCAGCGCAGCCTCCTGGAGCCAAACCTGACAAAGGCGGAGGTGAGCCATCGTAAGTTGAACTTCTTCGGGCGACCAGTTCACCGGATGGTCCATGCGGTTCAGACCTGGTGGCATTCGATTTGCCGATACGAATACAAACGTTTTGGTCCGTACATCTTTGTCAACTGAGAGCCACGGTATCGGGTCTCCGTTTTGCCTCAACGCCTGCCAGTCTTTGCAACGCAAGTCCAGCGGAAACATCCGCGAATTAGTTCGCGATGGTCGATATTTAGTTTGTAGCTTACCAAGCATGTACTCAAGAAAAGAAACCAACAGCCATCTCTCGTGCTCTACGTCGTCTACTTTTGGGGGAATCCAGGGCCGAAATCTGTATTGTGGCAAGCCTATAATGCAAGGCCAGGTTCCGCGTAGTCTGCGTTGGAAGGTGGGTCCTGTCTTCATGTGTAATCTTCTTACATACGGTTTCATTCGCGAATCTCACCTAATTGGTCGTGCACTTCTAATACAAACTGCTTGCGCATTTCTGCCGTTTTTGGATGTCGAAGTACACGTCTACATCGCCGACTTGCGTATCTATGAGCGGGTACGCTTGCTTTAGAATAGGAAGCGTTAGCAAACTGTTCTACGTACTCATACACTTCCGTCACTTCATCGCCATTGTCCCATATGGCGATGAAGTAGCTTGCGGCACCTGTTGCATGACTCAACCACCCATATGATTTTCCAAGCATCTGTTTACACTCTTCCAAAGTATTGCTGAGAATGTATGAGCCGAAGGAGTAATCTGAACTTATTTCCCCTCACCAGTTTTCCCGGGTTTTTATGAGCTCAATGGGAGACGAGCCGGCCAGCTTTTTCAGCTTCTCTTTCAAGTAGTTCGGATCCGTAGTGGGTGGTGCAAAAAACGGGTAGGCCTTGTGGAGCGGCCAAGGTTCCTCAATAGTCGGTGAAACCGGTAGCTGCTCGATGCTATCGTCTGAGATGTCAATCTAATGATGTCAGAGTAAAATAGATATTGTCCTAGAGCTCCAAACTCTCACAACATCATCATTTGTGGGCTTCCGCTGAGGTGATCCGGAATCGGACATGACTTCGAGCTGGGGTCGTCGCGACGATGCAGACAAAACAATCTAGAAGTCAATGTATGACCAGGTGAAAGTTGCTTTACGTACGATTGAATGTGCACGGAATAAGTTATTTAGCGATTTTTGATCAAATTCAGACACTATCTCATAGATTAGTGCCTGGCTGCAGACATCTGCAAGAGTAAATCGATGGTCAAGGGGCGTACCGTCGCGGGTATGAGGGTGGTCGATTATGTCAGCAGTTATAGTGTGGACTTCCAAGGTCCGGTTATCTCACTTCATACACGTGTTTTCGCTGATCACAACGTGTACAGTTTCTCCTTGCCGAAAAAAGCACTGAAACGTCGCGACGGCTAACATTCGCGTAAAACCGCTTTGGTTGAAAAGCACGCGGTATATGTGTCAATTGAGTTGCTATACAGGTCTTTGAAAGAGATGACGGAGCCATTGCCCATCAGTCAGGCCAGCAAATTTCTCTGGCCTATTCAGCCAATCGCAGATTGACAATGGAAATTTTTATTCCATGTTCGTACATCCGAGACACCACAGAGGCAAGAAAAGAAAGTGACAGATCACCAAATTGTCCAAGTGTTGTATATCGACAAAACCTACTCGTTTAGGCTTCACGAGACTGAGACTTCCTTTTTTTCTCTTGAGTCGCCCCAGACTCAGGAGAACGACCTCGTTTTTTGACCGCAAAATTACGAGGAACAACCGATGCACCTTCTGGTCGATCTACTCAAACTCATTTAGTTAAACGCGCGGATGAACCGATGAGCGGTATATACGTACGGAACTCAGCTGAAGTCGCCATTTTGTGCCTAACCAGTTTGGTTATATGATCGCTGACGTTTCCCGCATGATGAGCGGAGGCTGAACTTAACTCGGCGAGAGAGTTCGCTACTATCGCCGGCTCTCGAGAAAGGCTTCTGCTTTTTGAAGCATTCGATCCTGCACGATTAGACGGGCCAGCGGAAGGGGCACGCGATGACACGGCCGATTGTGAAGCTTTTCGTGACTTAGGGTTGCCCGGGATCGTGTCCAATTTTTTGGTCGACAGAGACACTGATCGAGAGGCCTGGCTCACGCTGCTGAGACTAGGGACTGTTTGCGCGGCGCTTGGAAGGAACGGATCAGTGACTGAGAGATGCTCAGTTGGTTCAGAGGCAGGAGTAGAAACCGCCTGTGTCGCCGTGGTAGCTTGTACCGGATTGGAAGTGATCGGAATCTGAGCTGGGGTTGGGACAACCGGGGATTCGGGCGGGCCTGGCCTTGTGGCTGACGGTTGGCGTGACGAGCCACCAGGATGTAGGGCTGGTGTTCGGCCACGGCCTGGTCGTGGGGTTGATGTCCGAGCCTCGTGCTCTAGCTCAGTGGTAGAAAGCCCCTCCAGGAATGGATTGTTGTCGAACGCAGCAGGGGATGACGGATGACTAGGAGGAGTGTTGACTTCGAGGCCCAGCAGGTTCGAGCTTCTTGTTTTGAAGCCAGCACTCGCAAACTCACGGGGTACAGAACTAGGGCGTCGCGACGACACGGGCGCCGGTACGGGATCCTCGATGTGAGGCAACTCGACAGATGGTACTGCCACTGTTGAAGGGCGATTGCGCGGGTCCGTTGTTTTAAGTCTTGCTGTGTCTCTGGGTATGTGAGGGGGCAAAGGCGGCTATTGGGTATGGCAGTGCCTTGTTAAAGCGTTGAATATGTTTTTGAGTACTGAACACGTACGTTTCGAGTTGTGTATGAGCGCGGCCGCAACTCGGTGTCTGATTGAGTGGATACCAGAATGAAAAATGGCGGCTTCACGGAGGTAAGGAACGTACCGGTAAAATCGAATACTAACGCAATATCGCCAGCATGCAGCGGCCATACGTCCTCAAGAGGAAGCGCCAGCGCTGACCGGTCTTCATTTGTAGCAATGACATCGCCCGGCTCTATCACGCCCGACTGATCCATACAATTACGCCATCGGACGCTCTTCGGCTGGAACGCTGAAAGCCGATGACCGGGTGGGATGTTAGGCTTTTGAGTCGGCCGCACAACATCCATGCATTGGAGGACTTGGTTCTTGAGGTAGGTAAACAACGCCTTGGTTTGATTCTCCAAGTCCACGCCGTCAAACTTCAAGACATCAGGATTGTCCCTCATACTCGGGACACGGTTGAGCTCCCGTTTCGTCCACCACATGCGCATCCCGTTCAAAAATGCAGCAAGCATACCACCGTAACCACCACAGATGGTCTTTGTTTCTGGATCCATCAGACCGCCACCTCTCACCCATAAGACATAACTACGAAATTCAAACCGGTCAGAATCGTCCTCCAGCCAGCGATATGTCAGGGCCGGCATCATATAGTTTTGAAGTATGTGTGGAAGATTGGCGCGAGTATATGCGGTGGCCTTGTGAATAGCATGGTCGTTTTCGCTAGGCGTAAACCTGGGACAATAGCATTAGTCATAGCCGAAACCAAAATCGTCGCGACGTCACCTCTGGAGGATCCATTGCTTGCCACTTGTCAATCAGCGGCCGGAGTTCACGAATCTCGACCCAGAGAGGGTTTTCCATTCGACGGAAGATGTTCTCAGCTTCTGGAGAGAACATATGCTCCGGCGGTGGATCAGGCAGGTACGCATTTGGGCCGAAGTGGTACTTCTCGTTCGCCATATGATATAATGCGCTATCCTCGTCATAGTAAAACTTTGAGCCCTTCCCTGGCATCTTCTGGAAATCCTTCGGCAAGCCCTGCGCACTAATTTGAAAGACGTGAGCGAGCCAGTCGTCCTCTCCTTCATCCATACGGTCTTGGCCATAACAAAGGTAAGCCAGAAGCAACGCGACGTTCCGGTATTTGATCCTGGTCGGATGACCCATCTCGTCCATGCCTGCAGGGATTCGATCCTGGGAGACAATCTGGTGCTTCTTAGCACTGAAATCTTCCTCCAGTGCCCTCCACGAAAATGGTACGTTCTGCCACCCTATAACACATATTAGTTACAGTATGTCTCGGCAACGTTTTGTACGTACGAGCGAGTGCTGGAACATAATGTGCCAACGTGTAACATTCTTGCACTCGGTACCGGTGTCTAGGTGGAACCCGAGGCCGGTAGTTCTGCGAGGGAAGACCGGTGATTGTCGGAAACATATTGGGAAGGTCTCGGGAGAGTGTTGGCCCTAACAATGTAAATGCATGATAAGATGGCATGAACGTAGAAAGGGAAACAAACATGCCGACAAGTGTGCCCACGCTCTTTGCAAAGTGTATACGCATACGCGTACTAAAATCACTGCTCAAGAGGGCTTGTATCCTGTCACTGGCACACCTAGAGAAGTAGCGTTTCAACATGAACAAGGCTCTAATCGGTTTGTATCATGCACGGCTCACTCATAAATTTCGCATCCCCCTTCTCCATCTGGGGTGACAGAGATCGCATATATACATGCACCTGTTGCCAGACTAGTGACGCGAACAGTGTCCCTGAGAACGTTAGCGGCAGTGTTGCAAATTGAGCTGAAAGTTTAGAGATGCGGTCACGAAGTTTACTAACACATTCAAGTTCTTAGTTAAAGTGCTTACTTCGGCAACGGTGCTTCAGGGAATGAATTATTCACTCGGTCCATACATGCCGCCAAGTCTTCAAAACCTCCATTGGTTGCCCCAGCAAACGGACGCAGCGCCGGGTACATCGAATAAAACAATGCTTGTTCGGGACGCTCATGACCATCGTCTGACGAACGAGAGTCCTGAGAGCTATAAAATATATTAAACTGCGCTGGGATCTGTGCTGGATCATAGTCCATTTCGTCATCCTGATCGAAGCAAATGATTCAGTACCATGGTCACTCGTCGCGACAATCAGAGGCTAATAACGTACCATGATGTTATGCCGAAGAGGGAGAGGAATGAACGGAAACAGATGGCATGCAGCAGTTCAGAATCATATATTGCACGCCGATCTTCTCGCTTTGTTCAGGGGCGTGCAAGAAAAACACGATGTACCCTCGTGTCCAACATTGTATGGCATGCTTTCATCGAATTAGGCTTGACACTTGACCCGAGTCAGTGGTATAACCCGCCACGCATATAGTGGGTTAGGGGACTTGCTAAATCGAGTCAGCGACCTCATCCCGTTACGTTCGCTAATTTCCGTAGCATCTTGAAGTGAATGCTTTTCTTAGGAATTTGGCGTCGCGATGACAGCCTTGATTTTTCTCATTTCTAACAGAAAACGTCGCGACGACGCAGGACTAAATCATTTTATGTCAACGCACAGCTGTAATTATGTTTGAGTCTGTTTGAAACCAACAGTCAGCTTAGCTTTCTACAACAAAGGGCTTGTTCTGGAACCTTGAAACATACTTGGACGTTGAACACTGCTCTCACTCTCGTTACTCCTCCTGTTCATCATCCTCCATCGCATCTGGTTCTTGACTAACTATTCTGGAAGATCGTCTACGTGAGCTCTTACGTTTCGCTTTCGTAGCTTTGGTGGATGTAGACGGATCGACCGAATCATTTGACTCCTCGGCGGACCCTTCGCTTCCGACACTGTACGGCGGCTCTTCCGACGAAACGCTAGACAACAAAGCCTCGGGGGACTGTGAGCCCGCTCGAGATCGAGAACGGGCGGCAGCTGTTGCGTTTTCAACTTTCGTGTTCAACCCACCTATTACAAGATCGTACAATGTCTGAAATGAGCGCCACCGCTACGCATTATTTTTGGAACAAGCAACCTACCTGACCTGCGACCACGCTTTGTTGGGGGCGAGTTCCCTGCCTCGGCCAATCGCTTCCTACTCGTAACCTCTACAAATAATCCACCTGCGACTGCTGGTTGAGGGACAATCTCCCTTTCCTGAAAAATAGTTAGCATATGATCAAGCTTGTCACTAATCCGCTTACTGCCCACTCGTCCTCCCACATTGGCATCATTTCTACGGGCGCCTCTTCTGGAGCCTGTGGTGCCTCTACTTGCAGCCATGCAGGTCCGACGGGTTCGTCAGCAGCTGTTAAAGTCCGGTCCTCCAATGTGTCGGCAAGAGCCTGGGCCGACAGCCGCATTTCTTTCAACATCGTTGTAGCCGCCTTGTAGATTGCTGTTTTACTGGCAACGGTCATGCTGACCTTGGCTTCTCCCTCTAGTACCTCCGGGACCGGTGTGCCGCGGCTAATGTTTTCGATGTTGATACCCAACACAAACAAGACGATCATAGGCCATTTGACGCCGTAGGGGCCGCCCATTAAAGTGCCGGACTTCTCGTGACGCCATTCCTCAGCGTTCACGAACTTGAGGATGTTCGGAAGAGCCCATGGGTTCCCTCGTCCGCCCCTAGCCCTCCAGAATTGCGCGGGAAGGTAATGGCCAGATAGAATTTCAAGGTAATTCAGGTGCTGTCGCGGCCTTGGCAGACTATTAGGAAAAAATGGAACTAGATGCTGTAGCTCGGTGAATGTCGTTTGAGGAGCCTATCAAAACTTCTGTGAGTTGTCGAGTATCGCATATAGGATCCTCTCACATGAACTGGTAGGTAGGTGTCGTAGATCGAGGCCTCGGTTATTAGATCTTTGAGCACCGAATCAGACTCGCCAAGCAGGTCATGCACCTTCTCCAGCTGTCCGCTTGAAAACGCGATGTACTGTCGTCCTGGAGTCCCAGAAGGCAGCTCATCGTCGCGACGCCCTTGCTGTAACTTACAAATCCAGTTCATGTACTGCATACTTTCGGCGGGATAGTTTATGAGCGCGTCCTGTCTTGTCTCCACGCGGAAGGTCACGTCGTAAATGCCGGGCCGAGGCTGCAAAAACTGAAACGCGGTAGCTTCGTTCCCGGGGTTACGAACATGATTGATCCAAGCGTCCATGGTCTCGACATGCATTCTGTATGGCGATTCGAACACAAGAATATTTGGGGGATATCGTGCCCGGTCGGTCAGCGCATATACCTTCTGGCTCGAGTCCTCGAATAACAGATCGTAAGGCACGTCGTTCTGGCCTCCGGCCCGTCCTATACAAACCTTAACGAGTAGTTCTGGATCCGGCAGTGTTTAACTTACTCCATGTCGCATTGAACCATATGTCAAGATATCGAGCCCGACGAGCAGGTGGGGCGTCCGACATTGGATACATTGGTGCGTGGTCACGGTCGGGATTGCCATATACTGTTACGGGCGGTTCTTCTTGATTGACGTCCAGATGTGGCCCTGGGACCGAGCGATTAACCGAACGTTCTTACACCACTCAAGTCAAAATCATACTCACCTACAATGGCCAGCGCGTAATCCCTGTAGTCCTGACGCAGAGTTTCCGCTTGTTCTCTCAACACGAATGCTCGAGTCCGTTGTGTGGCAACCCTAAAATTTAAGTTGAATACCTCGTATAGGGTGTCGCTTGGCGTAAGCAGACGTACTGGAACGTATGTGCTGTATCTTTCTCAATCCATGTCCCAAAGGTTACAATCTCGAAGTTGCCGATTCTAGAAACCGCCCGTAATAGATTGTCCATGTGTCGACCAATATTTTCCCTGAATCTATCGTGTCCGTAAGTCTGACTATTGCAGAGGAATCAACAGAAGTGACTCACTTTTCTACCACTTCCGGCTGCAACGCGCAATGCACGTCCTGAGACAAGTTCAGTATCATGTTCAATGTCTTGGCTTCGTCTCGAAGCTCGTCCGTGTTCGGTTTAT
Source organism: Ceratobasidium papillatum (assembly GCA_037042815.1). Classification (NCBI taxonomy): domain Eukaryota; kingdom Fungi; phylum Basidiomycota; class Agaricomycetes; order Cantharellales; family Ceratobasidiaceae; genus Ceratobasidium; species Ceratobasidium papillatum. The sequence goes on along the minus strand of JAYRCO010000934.1, from coordinate 3,866 downwards.
AGTGATCGGACGGATAATCTCCCTTGGGCGTGGCGTTAGGCTTGAATCTATGCGCACTTGCCTGTAAGATATACGCATTGGTCTCATCATTCTCGCATGTACACCACAAGCGTCGCGACACACCGACTTTTTTGCCTCGTTTGGTTTCCGACGCTGTAGCCAATCGTAAATCCGCTATCGTGAATGGACGTGTTAATCCGAGGGACGCATTCGTCGAAATAGGTCTCACCTTGGGTGCTGATTTGCGTTGTTCCTCATCCCATTGCAATTTACTGATAAGGTCCTCCGGGTAGTTGTCACCCTCATATTCCGGATCTCGATATGGAAACCTGCGTAAGAACAGTGCAATCACCCTGCTCTTGAACACCTGACTTTGAGACATCCTTTTTTTTCCACTTCCTTCTTCCTTTCCCGAACCATCGTCAGAAATATCGTTGTCCGTAATTTTTCTGTTTCCTTCTATGAGACAAAATTCGGCCATGAATTTCATGAGCCAGTTCCCCTCCACTTCTGAAAAGTGATTAGTGCCCGTGGGGAACAGGTCCTTGTAAATGAATTCAGCCACATCAACAGCAAATATTTCAGTATCGGACATTCTAGGGAGGAGGACCAGCGCAAGCGATGCCGAACTGCCACGTGTGCCCCTGACGTCGCGATGATCCGGCACGTGTCAAACACACCTCACAAATCTAGACTTTTAGACTATCACGTGTCACGCCGCCCCATACGAAGAGAACATTAATGATGCGAGCGGCACCTTGTGTGCATTCATCCTGTCTTGAACTTGGCTGAGTGGATTTGTGAAACCGTCACACGAAATAATTGGTACAAGCACGAATGCATATGTTCACGCTAACAGATCAAGCATTTGTAAGCGTCCTTGTAAGCTATGTCAAGCAGTTTCAATGTCGACCAGGGGGCCTCCTGTCCAAGCATGCAGGCAAAAATGACGTAGACCACCCCGAAACGCGCGACAGCACATGAGTCACAATACACACAATCACGACGATCCATGAATCCTATTAACATTAGTAAGTAACTCTGAGCTTAAGAAGCAATACCCGAGCAGATTGCACCGGGTGTACTCGGGCGAATTGACGTCAAACTAGTGAGCCACTTAGCCAAAATGTTAGGAGGACATCATCTTATCTGTTCTCGACATATACATCCACAATTTCAAAGACCACAAAGCTCCTCCAATCGCATCTTGAAGACTGTACCTTTTTCGATAACCCCAAACAGGTCAGCCCGGCATGATTTAACTGACTCACGTTATGCTAGCGTTATGTCGTCGCGACGATGGCGACTCTTGACTTACAATATGCGTCAACTACCGCTCGCAGATACGTCAATAATGATGTTTCATGCGAGTGATACAGATCTAGCCTAGCTAATACTAAGTCCTCACCTCCAAAGCGTAGCCATTATCTACTCAATAACCCGAATTTCCGGAATATGTCTAGCCGAAATGAGTTGTCGTCGCGACGCTGTGACCGATTTCGTTTCATTACCACATCTCAGGTAACTCAGAAAATGCTCCGTTAATGTTCGTCCATATATTTGTTTTCCCAACAACCTGGTTCAGGTGTCATGCTAATGGCGTGATGTATATTTTACCTTGACAAAATAACCATATATTCCTATCTATAAGCGACTAGGTTCGCTAGAACCTAAAAGGCCGGTTTTAGATATCGATCCTGTGGATTCGATTATACTTATAAGAATATTTTCTCTGCAGAAGATCTATTTGGCTGAGAAGACACTGCGTACTTACCCAGTAGTATTGTTAATGGACTAATGACAAGAGGACCAGGAAGTGCGAAGCTCTTTATACGAGAGAGAGACAACGAAGCACACGGCAAGTGCAAGAAATGTGCAATATGCACAGATTGCAAACCACACAAATGTTAAGCACAGTGGAATGAAATACCAGATAAATGCACTAAGAACATCATACGTACATACATATATGACGCTTTTGCAACACAGATACTGAATAACTCTACAATTATCCTAACATCCAGATGCCTCTCTCTCATGCTCATCTATTATTCGTTAATGCACTGCGTACCCTCATGTCCCTGTCTGTACTTCGCATATGAGCTGGACGATGTGCCACTTAAATGACGTGTTCATGACCAGTCGGAGCGTCCGCTGAATGTTCTAGTAATACTTACTCGGATGGACAATAGTACTAGCTTGGCCACTAAAGTAGTACAGTCAGTGCTCTTAAGGCTTGAGTCCACTCTACAGTATTGCCGTCGCGACGCTCTCACAAACTCAACTGAGTATATGCGTGGAATTTCCTTATGAGCTGCAATATCACATCCATACACAGTATTGGACGCTAAGGACTTTTTTTTCGAAGTGCAGGACTCCTGTTATCTTAGGGCTTTATGTTCCCAACTTTCTACGTAGCATTTTTATTCTCGCCGTTCTCCCTCAAATTGACATGTTGTCAACAACTGACTTAGGTGTACAACTGCGACGAATAGTGCACAATTTTAGCATTACACTGTCGTATCCATACATTTCCTCAACAGTGATTATGATCCGTCGTCATTCACTTCCTCATGTGCACTCGATATACCACCGTGAGGGTCGTTCGTCAGATGATGATCCCGTTCAGCCTTTGTGGTGGAACGAGTCCTTCTCCTACTGTCGCTTGGCTGGCCGGTTGCGACCGCAGTCGCTTGCTGGATTGTGTTAGAATTTGCCCTTGATAGCACGCCTATATTGTTGATTAGCAACTCCACAATAGACAATTTGCGGAAGGTTGATTACCAACAGCTTTCTTTTTGTCGTGTCTCCGGGAAGTGCTTCTTGAATCTTTTTTAGGAGGAGGAGGAGGCTTTGACGTAGAGGGTCCTAGTTCCCTTGACACGGAATTGCGACTCTTCACACTGGATACTTGGGTTTCATGTTCAATCATTTCCGACGGGCCACGAGGCTCAATCTCCTGAATACGGCGTGAATATGTTAGTTTACCATCGTAGTATGTGCAGTAGTAAAGATGTTTGCAACATACCAGCCATTCGTGGGCTAGGGACGGTGGGTAAATGCGCTCAATTCGGTCTGGACCGATACCGTCTGCACATATAAGCCAGAGCGGACCGGCCGGCTCGTCAACAATCTGTCGAGTCTCTTTGGTAGACCAAAGAACATTCTGAGATTTACTGAGCGCCTGGATCCAAGCACCGATTGTACGATCGGCCGCTTGCTCAATCAATTCGTCCCATGAGAATGGCTGTTGCGGTCCATTGTGCGATTCCCTCAGCCAAAGCATGTTCAGCTTCATCAAAACAACATAGAGAATCGGCCACTTAATGCCAAGTGGTCCGCCGTATAACGTTCCGCTATCATCATGAAACCAACGTGTAGGGTCCGCCCACTGCAGAGCCGAGTTCAATGCAAAGCAAGACTTTTCGTCCTTGTTTGTAGATGACGAAGAGTACAGTCCCGACAGGTATAGCCCTGCAGTAGTCTTGATGTAATGCAGTGCTGAGTCGGGAGCAGGAAGCAGATTTTGGAGTCCTATAAAGTTTGAGCGAAGGCGTTGAAAGTCTTCTTCGTTGGCCTGCAAGAGCATGAAACAAATAGATAAGCATCACCCAGACATAGTTCCAAACACTCACTATATATGGAGAATGAGTATCGTGCTCTAGCAGCTTCTCTATAACCGTGTGGACGGAACCGGCCGAAGGCGTTGCCCCCAGTCTTTTCAGCTCGAGCGTCGCGACGTTCGTCAGGGAGGAATATGTTTGCCCTAGATCGTAGCTCGGTAGGTCGTGTTATGGATATGGGTACTTGTCTACAACTAATTGCTTAATTGTATAAAATGATGATCCATAAACACAGACACAGGA